>JAKLMY010000082.1:0-105484 GCA_022814645.1 Ganoderma meredithae | reverse complement strand
GCGTGTTTGCTCAGTGCAAGCCTCAAGGCCAACCAAGGCTGTTCGCATCCAAAATGGCAACTTTCGCCTTACTTGGATGGCCTACGACGTGAGGCGAGCACTGACTCCAATGCAGCTCGCATCCGAAGGAGAACAAACGGTCAGCCACTTCGGGGGCTGACGCGAGTTCGTGGTTATCGATCGCAGCTGCATCGCCCGCTCAATCTCAGCCTCTTCACACCAGGTGGTTTGCCACCCTCTTCACGATTGATGATCTCAATTGCGTTATCAACAGTCTGGACTGTTGCAGGCCCATTAGCGCATGTAGGAGGAGCTATAGGCAAGGAGAACGTCACTGGATGGCGAGGTAAGAGACGAAGGTGTACGATGACTTGGCAATAGTTTGGAAATCGTGAGCTTGTGTTTCGGACACACGCGAGAGAATGACACCTTTGTCCAGGTCCCATCGGTAGGGACAATCTGTGAAGCACATGTTGAAGGGGGCTGAGCCGTTAAAAGCTCGCGCCCCTACGTTGCATTATCTGCCACTTGCCCCTCGCTCACCTGTAGATGGCTAGAAGAAACGGAGAAGTCTCACACGCCACCGCTGCCCTGTGCACACTTTTCAACCCCGACCGTGAAGTGGCATTGGCATCGAACTGTTCCGGGCTTGGTCTTTGCAGTGACTCTCCCTTGGACTTGAACTTACCGGCAGCTTGGTCCCAAAGGACTACATATATGCGGTGACTAGCAGACGAGCGAAGAGAGTTAGACCGGCTGTCTTCCAGAATCATACTTGACAGTAAAAATAAGAGGCATTTACTATACGGTACAATGAAATCCGTGTCATGGCGATACGAGAGTCGTGGAAGATGCGGGAGCCTGGAGCTATGTCATTGCCGCCCGTGTCGCCTGTCCGGTCGACGGCCAGTGCCAATGTCATTGTCTTGACGGCCTACTACAACACCACCATGTCAACTTCCAAAGTTCAGTTTCGCTGAGGCGTACTTATGGTCATAAAGTCTCGTGCTCACCCTTCTGTCTGAAGGCGACAAGACACAGAAGCAGTCGTAATCAGGCTCGTCCCCATTTCACATGGATTTAAATGTGAGATCCGACTTCGGGTTCGGACGTAGTATCTGTGCACCGGACTTGTAGTTGGCGTTGACGATACCCCGTGCATGTGTCGTGCTTAATCCATTATTGTTCATCCTCTCTTTAAACAAGGCACGTCCTACCAATCTTACTCAGTCATCATGACGCAGGGTAATACTCGTCGTTGTGTAAAGTTTATGCTACCAGAAGACGTGCACGCTTCCGGTCCATCCGTATATTTGGTCGCAGTATCGTTGCAAACACATATCCATTACTCTCGGCGCGATCGGCGTCCAATGCACCACACCTTTGTGAGATGCGCGTCGATCTCGTCCGGCGTCGGCTCGTAGACAATTCCCCGCTCCTCCGCCACGGCCGGCAAACAGCCTTCGCACAGCTCCTCCCAGGCCCACGACTCCGCCGCGTCGATCTCATCCTGGTCGGCGTCGGGGTTCCCGTAGTCCACGTCTCTCAGGTGGGGAAAGAGGTCGACGAGGAACGACGCGACCTCTTGCAGATCATCTGCTATGCGTGCGCACCCGACTTTGAGCACCCTTAGCTCTCGCTAGACACATCCGACACCCTCCCGCGAGTCGCGAAGGTCAGAAGGTACCCGAGACAGGTCTGCATCGAGGGTGAAGCCGAGGACCCGCAGCTCTGGACAGTGTTGGGCGAACGGGACGAGGGCAGCGAGCGACGACACCCGTACGCGTATGCCGTCTCTCCGGACGGACCCAGGGTCGAGATCGAGAACGTGGATGTTTGGCCAGGCCCTTGCGACTTGTCCGAAAATTGCATCGTCCATATCGAACGTGCGTCGTAGGTGCGGCTCGAGGGTGATAAGGCTTCTCAGTGCAGAGAGGGGCTCGAGGTGCTGCTCAGTGAAGGCGCCGTTAGGTGTGCTCTCGACAACGGCTTCAATGACAAGCTCCTTGATGTGTTCGCTATTGCTTCTGGACGATATTGTGGAGAAGAAGGACACGACATCATCCAAAGGAACATGGCAGTTTTTGTCGATAAGCTCTGCACCTATGATCTCAAGTCGCGGCGAGTGGGTACGTTTCGTTATGTGGGCGATGAGGCCTAGATTGAAGAGATGGGCCAGCCGAAGTTCTCGTAGGGAGAGGAAGATTTCGTAAGAGGGGGCACGATGGAGCGAAGCTTGCGTGAGTGTATCGGGGAGGCGGACATTGATGGCCTCTAGGTAAGGAAGCATCCCAAGGTGGTGGAAAGCCTGTTCAGTGATGGGGAGCGAGCCGCTCGGCACGCTGACTAGGTGCCTGAACTTACAGATTGCGCTAGACATGGCGGAAACGATGGTAGGGGAGTAAGGCGGAATCTCAGCGGTCAATTGAAGGTGTGAAAGGTGCGGGGCCGATTCCTGAAGTCCCACGAGCATCTGCTTGTAATCAGCCTGGGGAACGGCTTTCGTCATCGGGGAAAATGTAGTATAGTCGTTTGATATTCTTCGAACCCGCGGACCGAAGAGGACATGGAAGCACTGATAGTAGACAGGGTATTGGTCGTTGGCGGGAGAGACATCGAGGACCCGGGTGTTCGGGAATATCGGGGTTTCAGGCGTCCAACGTGGGGCGAATGAGGCAAGAACAGAAGAATCGCATGTAACAAAACCTCGAAACCTGTCGGGAAACAAAGGGCAAGGCTCTTCGATGCGTTTAACGCGAGGAGTGTCGTATTGCATGCGTTCGACCTCTTCCTCGGTCAATGTGCGGGTTATTGACTGGGCTGAATTAGAGTCAATGCAGTACCAGGACTTTGGACCAACACATCACATGTTGAAAGCTTGGAACCTCTTCATTGCCACCAAGGGTAGGACGGGAGACTGGGACGTCTGATGTCTCCACAGCCCACGCATCCCTTGGAAGGAGGTATACCAGAATACCATAGTCGGGCAAAGTATCCCGGAGCGCGTCAAGAACTGGTTCGAGAAAGAAACGAGATATAATGGCAAGCGACGGTAGTGTCCGCAGTCCTATGAACACCACGGAGCGAGTGGAAGCTGGCTGCGCGAATTGTGTTGTTTGCCCTGTTGGATGCTGGGTCTCTGTCGCCCATTCTTTGATACCTACAAGCTGGTCGCCTAGCTTGCGGACCAACTTTGGTGGAAGATGGTGCACTGGGGAAGCCATAGAAGCGGCGGGTAAACGGTAACCAAGGAACCTCAACGGTATCAGAGGTAATGGTTTGTGACAACCAGGGATAGGAGACGCATGGCACGCGCCAAAACCAATAAAATATTAACATTAGAGCGGGCGGCTACCAGGCACGCTCGTAACTTAAATCTCGATCACTTTCACGAGTCGGCGTCGAGTCGGCGTATCCTAGTTCCATAAGCTGGATTGTGGATACAGTAGGAGATACACGGATCTGGGCTAGACTAGCTTAGGATAACCTCTGCACCAGTTGCAAGAAGGCGAGAATAGGAGTGAGAATTAGTTTGGGACCGACAGTCGACAGGCACGTCCCTGCCAACGACAGAAGGCCTCTCCACATTCGCCCGCCACATTTAGCTTCAGACGTGCGAATCGCATCTCTGAGAAAGAATATGGCGTAGATGAACATCCCATCCTGATATCAGACTAGTCAGGCGACTGAACTACGGAGGAGCCGAGGGAACAGGACGAACCGTGAACGAGCGCAGCGCGAAGAGAGGGAACATCTTGTATTGCGCTGCGTTGATTCCAATGTTTGTTATGACCGTGTACGAAAAGATTTCCGCGAGCGGCATCATCGCAGACGCGGCGATCAAGTGGTGTTTGCACCTGACGATGGGGAAGGACGCCGTGCGGAGGGTTGCGGACAGCGCAAACGTCATCATTGCTAGAGTAGGCGGTGTGAGCAACAGCATGTCTCGGAGGGAGGCGGTCGTCAGAAGAAGTCGACACTCACCGTGCTCAAAGAGCGAATTCAGGTAACGCGAGACATAGGCAAAATAAGCCGTTGCCGCACTGTTGCCCGCCAGCTTCGAAGTAGGGCTTATTTCAGAAGCCCAATGGCCCTCGTTGATGCCGTATACAAGTAGTTGGATGAGTAACGATAGCGTGAATAGATAGATACGTTGTTGATGAGGACCGATGGCAGGGGTCGTGGGGGAAGCAGACGTTGGGGTTGATCGGGGAACTGCAGGCTGTGCGACAACATCCAGGTTTTTCTCCAACTCTGCTGGCTCCGTGCCATCCCCCTTCTGCTGAGACGAGAGCGTGGAAGACGATAGCTTTTCAGCATCTGCATCGGGATCAGGTTGTGGATAATGATTGTCGTCCGGCGTGCGTGCGGATATTCTGCGACATACTATCCACATGAATAGCATGCCGCCCATATCTGCAAGCGTTACCACCCATCGTGAAATGTTGAATTGTTGAGGATTGAGGGTCGAGGCTGCTCCCATGACCACCCTTGAAACACCATGAGCATAGAGCGAATTTGAGTATAATGTTCATCAACATACTTGACGAAGATAAGAGACCAGGCTGCCCCTACGAGTTGTCCATTCCCGAAGACCGTAAAATCTGACAAGCGAGATTCTACAACCCCCCCCTCGTCAGATCTTGGTGAGAAGCGGAGAAGGTAGGAGATGTCACCCACGAGACTTTACACGCAGAGGCAGAAGACCGAAAACATAGCTAGCTACCCCGATCGAGGTCGCCTGTGCGAAGACCAAGAGAAAATGCATGTCCTGAGACGGTGGAGGGCACTAGTATAGAGAGGTGACGTTCGACGTTCGAGTTGGCAGAACTGACTAGTAAGGCGGGGGAAGAGGTGGTGGCCAGCTCTTTTTTGACACGTTCTTGCTAACACTGACGCGGGGGTTGGCAGGGCATCGCATCCGGAGCAGATACATCGAGTCATACCTGTCCATCACGTCTTCTGGACGGCTTCTTCTATGATCTTGATCCATGAACTAGTGAGCGTGGGCATCAGGATGTAACATTGGTGGAATGCAGTGCTGGGCTCACCAAGGATGGATCCCCGTCAACGTAGTCCACTACCGCGGCTACAGCGAGGGAATGATGGAAGGGTACAGTGGGATGTGATCTATGAATGTCAGTGCAATAAAAGTGGGAAGGTGATTTGGGATAAGGTGGCTCGATCACACGCTTCGGGCGTGGCGCGCATGCGCGCAGGCTGTGTTGGCAGCTGACTAGAAGGTGCAAAGTTAACGTTCAGTCGGAACGCTCAAAGATGAGGTCTGTGCTGAACGTTGCCTGAGGAAAACACTACAGGGAGTGGACCTGCTATTGCTGCTCGCCTGGTGCCTTCGAGTTCCGATCGGAGGTAATCTAGTCGCCAGTCACCCGCATGGAAGGGCGTCTTCCGCTCGACTAGCGGAAGGCGAGGCATTTGTGGACCAAAAAATTATCAAGATTCTATGAGATGTGTATGCAATCCAAACCCATGACATATGCAAAATCTGCCAGGAACAAGAGGGACACAGAGCGGAACGTCAAATTACTTTTGGACGAGCTGTTGCTCAAGAGATTTAGATGAGTATCAGCGCTGCTCAAAGAGACACATACCTCCTGCGCTTCGCTCTCCGAAATACCTGACTTCCCACCAGCTTTCGCGGCCTCTGCCGATGAGATGAAGCTAAGTGGTCGTCCGACGCCGCGGACCTTGTCCCAGAAACCCTTATTGCCCGGCTTCTTGTCGAGACAAGTTTCTCGAAGTTCTTGAATGAATCTGTAAGGACCGCTTTTAGTATTATCACGTAAATTCTTACGAGGAACACGTACGAGTTCCAAGCATCGATCTCGTCCTCCTGTGAATGCCGTCAGCGTGGCTCATTGCAGAAACATGACTGGCATGTACCTCAAGCGCGACCTTCCTGAGCTCACGCATGCAGTCAAGCATCTCGTCGTACCGCCTCGACGAAAAGGGCTTCGTGAGGATCTGCTGAATCACAAAGCCGAGGTCCTCCACCGCCTTGGTCACCACGTCCCCTCGCGAGATGTTCTTCCTGAAGTCCTCCAGGGGGAACGATAGCCCAATGATCCGGCCAGGCATCCGCTGCCTGTCAATGATCGGGTCTGGGGACAACGACCGCGCAGGCGTCGGTAACGGCGCACGGTCCACGTCCGGCTTGCGGGACGCAGCCTTGGCATCGAGCAGGAGCTCCTCTTCCTCGGGCTCCTCCTCCGTCTCGCTGTCGTCGACGTCCATCCCAGCCTTCTTCTGCGCGCGAGGGCTTGTCTGGGTTTGTGTCTGCTGCGTCTTCCGCTGGGAGGGTCCGGCGCGGGCAGGCTTTTGGTCGAGCAGAAGCATCTCCTCGTCTTCGTCCTGTGCATGGACATGCTCGTCCTTGCGCACACGGGCGACCTTCTTGGGCACCTGACGAACATTGAACGTCTTCTTGCAATCCTCGGTCGCGTCACGCGCTCGCTTGAGAACGCGCCGCGGTGGGTCGAGATACTTGAGAAGCTCCGGATGAGGTGGTGGGAGCGGGTGAGTGTTAAGGTCCTGAACAATTGCTCCGTGGAATAGGGCTTGTTTGGTGCGGTGTATCGCTGGGTTATAGGACATGCGAGTGTCAAACCACACTTGGCGGTTACTGTGGAAAAGGCATAAGCACGAATGAGGATGGACCCATGCAGAGGGCTCACCCGTCCTCGTCCTTCTCGCCGGCATCTGAAAGGTCCATGGCATCGACAAACTCCTCCATAGCGTCCATTTGCTCGTTGTTTGGGAGATATGGGTGTTCCTTCACTATTTCACCCTTCTTGTTAATTAGCGTCTCCAACGAGGCGAAAGGGAAGTTGCGGACGTCATCGGCAAAGGGCATCTAGGTGCATGTGAGAAGTCTGTTCGGAGCACAGCGAACCCAGGAAGAGGCCACGAACCTGGACCCATAAGAGGCAATCGGCATCTTGAAACACCGAAGGGCAGAGGACACCCATCTTTGGGTCCATGTCATCCTTGCTGACCCACTTCGCGATCGCCATCGTGCCCTTCTCGTACATCGCTTGTACAATACTCGACAACGCGACCTGTTGCATGGGACTCGAAGGGTCTGCCCAGACATAGTACACCTCACCCATAGAAAGTTCGCGCCTGAAGTTCTTCCGCGCGAAGAACCCGCAGATATCGATGCCCTTTCGCGTCTTCAGCCTCGCGTAGCCACCTTCAGGCGGAGGAACGAACGACGCGCCGTACTTGTAGCCCCGCACGAGGTCTTCCTTCTCGATCTTGATGTGCTGCTTGTCCTCTTCTTCCTTCTTCTCACTCTCCGGCTCCGCGTCGCCATCGACACTGCGAGTCTCCTGCTTCACGCCTTCGTCATCGCCCCCTTCTTGCTCTAGATAGAACTCGGTGCGCATCCGCAACTGCGCGAACGTCGTGCGCTCTTCGTCCTCGTCCATCGCGTCCGTGCCGCGTGCAGCCTGCTCCTCCGCCGTCAAGCGTTTCCTGCGCCCGAAGCGCTTCCACGACTTGGGGCGCGCGAGCGCGGTGCATTTGCTCGTCTTGACCATGATCTCGATGGCCTCCTCCTGGCGGGACATCGTGTCGCCAAGCCGGAGGACAGTGCCCATCATGGTGGTCTTGACTTGGCGGATGTCGGGGCGTGAGATTTCTTGCAGAGCAAAGTCGCAGTTGCCGGTGACGCCGAAGTCGAGTTTGGAGGTAAAAGTGTGGTAGAATGCTTCGTTCTCTTTCTATGTTGGACAGGAATGTCAGTCCCGGCTGGCACGAACAAAAGGCCCTCTGAAGGCGTTGACCCCGACACATGCTCAATCCACTGCAAGCTACCCATCACGCGCGCCGCTATCTTTTCGATATAGAATGCCTTGCTGGCGGCGGTGATGCCCCATTTCATTGGCGGAGGGACATCGAAGATCTCGCGGATGGTGTTTTGGCCCAGTACGAAGGATGATCTGGCCCGCTGCTTCACGGTAAGTGGCACCTTTTTAAAATGCCTGACGGAGAACTTTTGGTATCTGAACTTTGACGCGCTGACGTGTCTGAAGAGGCCTGAAAGACGTCTGACGGAGCCTGAAACGTCTGAACCAGACTTTTCAGACCACGTCAGGTCTTTTACGAGGAATTACTGATGTAGTTGGGAACTCCCACTTAAGCCTCGCGTTTAGATACTATTTTCAACTGATACTCGATCTGACGCCACAGGATTGCGTACAGAGAACTGATTACACGCACCTTGATATGACTCTTGTCTTCTTCGCAGAAGGGGAAATCGTCATCGTCAAAGTCAACACCCCTATATGAGTTGTGAGCCTGTGTAAGGATCTGGAAGGGAGTGACGGACACTACGGTGAGACCGATATTCAACGCATTCATCTTCTTGACGGTCGCTTCCCAGTCTTCCACTTCCATTGGGTTCTCACCGTCGGTCAGAATCACAATTTTCCGAGTCCAAGTCTTCTTGTTGTGTAGGTACTGGTCCTGGGTCTCGATGGCCACAATGAGTGCGTCGATCGCTGTTGCTGAACGTCAACGGGGGAATTATATGGGTATATGCGCCACGCACGGTCGCCAGAGACTGTCGACGGCTCTAGAGAGGCGAGTTTTGCAAGTGTGTTTGCATTGGGTTGTGCTATCGGGATGTATTCTGTTACATTCTCATATCCTCCGTTGGCTTCATTGATGGCATTCCTTGTCCCTAACCACGGTGGAAAAGTACGCGTTGAGCGGGGGTCGGCCGCCAAATGTTCTGACAGACTTGGTAAAAAACAATGCACACCTTCACTTCCGAAGAGGATGACGCCACATTTGTCGGTCTTCCTTCCATTGAAGATCTGCGTAGGCCGTTGAGGAGTGTGCACACCGCGCGGCCGGTAAACTCACCATCTCTTGTATCTTTAGCATGACAAACTGCAACGACCACTCAAGGTTCGTCATTTCAATAACTTGGGGCTCGCTGCTGGACGTTCCAGGGACCACCACCTCCCGCGTCTTACCCATGGAAGCCGAGACGTCCACGAGGAACATGGTCACCGTGTACTGCGACGCACAAGGCGTCAGTACTGCTGTATGCGTGAAAATAACAACAATAACTCACTCCAGCACGTTCTGCAGGCATCCTGAGTTGTGGGAGATGGTGGTGAAGGGCAAGGTATTCAGGCGAGGCGCCGTCGATCGCGGTCCCGCTCGCGACTCGACGTGGGCACCGCGCGACGCGTTTGAGCCACGTGATGTGCCTTGTCGGAAGCATGAAAGCTTAGTCAGCGCGGGCGGTGCAGGGGAGGACGTTGGGGTTTTCGAGTGGCCGAGGACTTGTCAACTCACGAGATCTGCGCGACGCGGTATCCTCGTCGCGTCGCCGCCATCGTCTCCGGAATGGCCGCCCCGAACATTGCCCCCAATCCACACCAAGTCTCCCAACAGCAATTCGCCGCCCTCCCCGCACAACAGCAGCCCAATGCCACCATCCGCGACCGCATGCAGCAACTCCTCCATGTACGTCCTCGCCGTGTTTCCCACCCAAGCCCTACATGTGAGCTGCAGCCACTCACGCTCCGTCCCCTGCTCCGTTTTCAGCGCGCCAACCAGCTGCGGAACAGCGGGGCTACTGTGCAGAACAACGAGGAGTTCGCGAAGATATGGGCCATTATTCAGAACATGCAGCAGCGGCAGAGTGAGTTCTCGCATCTCTTAGCTCGCAACTTCTCTCCCTTTCCCCGTCCCTCCATCCCTTGCCTTTCCTATATGCGCGTGGTGTCTCTCATTTACCCCATACGCCACTCCTTGTGTCAACCCAGGGGGCATCGTGGCACAGGAGGGGGGCTGTATGCACCCACCCACACAATCTTTGCCTTCAACCTCGCATCCCCGTCCATGCACCGCACCCTTCCTTTCTCTAAGCATACCCCCTGATGTGACCTTCAGAACGAGGCTAGAGGTCTTGTCATTGTTGTTTTGCCTGGCCATCGCGATTTGCCACAGCCCCTTCTCGTCCCTCCATTCCACCTCCATGGTTTAAATGAGGGCTTTCCATAGTCCCTTGCTTTGGAATGGGTTCTGATCCATGTACCTTCAACTTCTGGATTACACTTGCGCTGTCCCTTTCCCATCTACAGAAGTGAAGTGAATACTGATGCTGGGCCGTTTTCCCCAGGGCAAGAGCAAGCTGCTGGCGAACACTCGCATCCAGTTGTGAACGGCCAAGCTTCAATGGGCCCCGCAGCGAACGGTGTCCCCGCCACTAACGGCAACGCTCTTACGACCGGCCCTGTTTCCAACCAACCCTATCCGCAAGCACCGCAGACTCCCGTCTCCTTCACACCCGACCAAATCAACGCTCTCCGTGCCCAAATTCACGCGTTCAAGCTCATATCGCGTGGCCTGCCCGTACCCGAACAGATTCAACAAGCTATTCGCGTACCCAATCAAGCAATCCCCGACCTACAAAGTCTGCTCCATGGATCAGACGTGAACGCGCGGGTCATCGACAGCGCCGTGAAGATCCACAAGAGCGCGAACGGTACTCCTGTCAACGGTGTTATTGAGCCGCCACCAGCTGAGGTCGCTGCGCCTCCCGAACCCGTGAAGGAGGAAGAGGTTGAGGTCGTCGATCCAGAGAAGATGCCAAAGGGCCCCTTCCTCGAAGACGACGTCAACTCTCGGATCTACCCCTACAACGCGTACCTCCACCCCTTCACCCACCTGAAGCGCGATCCGAACGTCAACCCTGCGTTGTGGGCCACGCGGATGCAGCGTCTGCTCATTCCCTCGATCATGCCCGTCGGCCTTGATCCTCACCAGATCATCGAGGAGCGGAACGCATACATCGACGCGCGGATAGAACAGCGGATGCGAGAGCTAGAGGCGATGCCTGCCATGATGGGTGATGGTGGTCTGGAGAACCCACTAGACGATGCGGAGAAGGACAAGGAAAACGCTGCCGAGCCTCGGCCCCTCGAGCAGCTCGTCCATCCACCACCCGCTACGCATGGCAAACTGCGTGCCCTCATCGAGTTGAAGGCTCTGCGCGTCGTTGACAAGCAGCGACAGCTCCGTGCCTCCGTGGCAGAACGCCTCATGCACGGGACGTTGCTCCCCCTCAACCGCTCGGACTTCCGCAGAACACGGAAGGTGCAGCTCCGCGACATTCGTTCCACCGAGATCGCGGAGCGGAAGCAGCGCGCCGAACGCGAGCGTCGGGCGAAGCAGAAGCACATCGAGCAGCTCGGTGTCATCTGCGCTCATGGCCGCGAGGTCATCGCAGTCGGTCGTTCCGCACAAGAGCGCATCACTCGCCTGGGCAAAGCGGTTCTTTCGTTCCATTCACATACAGAGAAGGAGGAGCAGAAACGTATCGAGAGGCTGGCGAAGGAGCGTCTGAAGGCGCTGAAGAACGACGATGAAGAGGCGTACATGAAGCTCATCGACACGGCCAAGGATACCCGTATCACGCATCTGCTCAAGCAAACAGATGCGTACCTAGATTCTCTTGCACAAGCCGTCGTCGAGCAGCAGCGGTCGGAAGGCCACCAGCAGTTAGACACGGATATGGAGGATGGTCCAGTAAGCGAGGAGACGTTCGGCGCGAAGGCGTACAACATGGAGGAGGAGAAGGGCAAGCTCGACTACTACGCAGTGGCGCACCGGAGCAAGGAGAAGATTACGATGCAACCGAGCATCCTCGTTGGCGGTACGCTGAAGGAGTACCAGCTCAAGGGATTACAATGGATGGTCAGCTTGTACAACAACAAATTGAACGGCATCCTCGCGGATGAGATGGTTAGTCTCCCGTACTTTCACAATCGCAGAAGCTAACTTCCGCTCCTTACAGGGTCTCGGAAAGACCATCCAAACCATTTCGCTGATCACGTTCCTCATCGAGTCCAAGAAGCAGCGTGCACCATATCTCGTCATCGTCCCTCTCTCGACGATGACCAACTGGTCGGGCGAGTTCGCAAAGTGGGCGCCTGATGTCAAGGTGATTTCGTACAAGGGCAACCCTGCCCAGCGTAAATTCCTTCAGACAGACTTGCGCACTGGTAACTTCCAAGTCGTGTTGACTACGTACGAATACATCATCAAGGATCGCATTCACCTCAGTCGGATGAAGTGGATCTACATGATCATCGGTGTGCTCCATGTCCTTTCCATCCAATTGAAACCGCTCATTCTTCGTTTGCAGATGAGGGTCACCGTATGAAGAACACCCAGAGTAAACTTGCGCAAACACTCACCCAGTACTACCATTCGCGCTACCGTCTCATCCTTACCGGAACGCCGCTGCAAAACAACCTTCCCGAGTTGTGGGCCCTCCTCAACTTCGCCCTGCCGAAGGTCTTCAACTCGGTGAAGTCATTCGACGAGTGGTTCAACACCCCCTTCGCCAACTCTGGCACGGGCGACAAGATTGAGCTGAACGAAGAAGAAGCACTCCTTATCATCCGCCGTCTGCACAAGGTGCTCCGTCCGTTCCTCCTCCGTCGTCTCAAGAAGGACGTGGAGTCGGAGCTGCCGGACAAGGTCGAGAAGGTCATCAAGATTCGCATGTCTGCGCTGCAGTCGCAGTTGTACAAGCAGATGAAGAAGTTCAAGATGATTGCAGACGGGAAGGATAGCAAGGGGTGCGTTGTGTTTGTGTTTTGTCGTCGAAGAGGTGCTGAGGCTCATGTCGTGCGCAATAGCAAACCTGGTGGTGTCAAAGGTCTGTCCAACGAGCTTATGCAGCTCCGGAAGATCTGCCAGCACCCGTTCCTGTTCGAGAGCGTCGAGGACAATGTCAACCCGAGCTCGATGATTGACGACAAGCTCATCCGAAGCTCGGGCAAGATCGAGCTCCTGTCCCGTATCCTCCCCAAGTTCTTCGCTACTGGTCACAGAGTAAGCCGCAGAACGTATAGGAGTTCGACATCTGTCTGACTGATCCTGCTGGCATAGGTTCTCATCTTCTTCCAAATGACGAAGGTCATGGACATCATGGAGGACTTCCTCAAGATGATGGGCTGGAAGTACCTCCGTCTCGATGGTGGCACGAAGACTGAGGATCGTGCTGGACACGTCCAGCTATTCAACGCTCCCAACTCAGAGTACAAAGTCTTCATTCTCTCCACACGTGCTGGTGGTCTCGGTCTTAACCTGCAGACGGCCGATACTGTCGTCATGTGCGTCTGTCTGCCCTTCCCTCTTTTCTAGTACTAATCCACCCGGGTCATCTAGCTTCGATAGCGATTGGAACCCGCACGCTGATCTCCAAGCGCAGGATCGTGCTCACCGTATCGGCCAGACGAAGGTGGTCCGTATCCTGCGGTTCATTACGGAGAAGAGCGTCGAGGAGGCGATGTTTGCGCGCGCTCGGTACAAGCTTGACATCGATGACAAGGTCATTCAGGCTGGTCGTTTCGACAATAAATCCACCCAGGAGGAGCAGGAAGAGTTCTTGGTATGTCGTTTGTTCTGTGGCTAGTTTGTTTCGTGTTCACTCATGTCCGCCTGCAGCGTTCGATCCTTGAAGCCGACCAAGAAGAAGAGAACGAGGAGGCCGGCGACATGAACGACGACGAGATCAACGAGATCATCTCTCGTTCGGAGGAGGAGACCGCCATCTTCCACGAGATTGACGTCCAGCGTGAACGCACTGCCCTCGAGAACTGGCGACGGGCCGGGAACCGCGGCAAGCCCCCACCACCTCTCATGCAGATCGAGGAGCTTCCGGAGTGCTACCGAACGGACGAGCCGTTCGCTGAGCCCGACGTTATTGACGAGATGGAGGGCCGTGGCCACCGTCGTCGTACCGTCGTGAACTACAACGACGGTCTCAGCGACGATCAATGGGCGATGGTAATCATTCTTCATGCATATGTGCGTTGTGAAGATATTCACCGACTCTTGTGTTATGTAGGCGTTGGAGGAAGGGGAAGACATCCAAGAGCTCTCCGAACGTGCCCGCGAAAAGAAGGAGCGTCGTGCGCAGAACAAGCTGCTTAAGGAGGTCGAGTCTGTCGAATCGCCCGGCCCTGAACTTGACACTCCTCGTGGTAGTCGCAAGAACAACAAGAAGGGCAAGGGGAAAGTTGCCGCTGCCGACTTCGATATTGGCACACCCGTCGGGAACAGCAAGCGGAAACGGGGCAATGGCAAGTCAACCTCCATGACCCCGTCGCTCGTTGACGTTGACGAGGATGACGAACGCGACACTGTGAGTCGCTACGACGGTCGTTCTACATGTACCGCTAATGATTGGAATAGAAACGTCGTAAGACCAAGGCACCTGAGCTGCCGCCACCTATCAAAGAAAAGATGAAGAAAGCCTTGAATGACGTGCACAAAGCTGTTCTCAACCTCGAAGACGAAACAGGCCGGCGGCGGAGTGACCTGTTCAGGGAGCTCCCTGACAGACGGGTTAGTATCTCTGTTCCACGTGTCTCGTCTTGTCGCTGATGGTCGCCACAGGAATATCCCGACTACTACCACCTCATCCAGCAGCCCATCGCCCTCTCCACGATCCGCAAGCGCATCAGCTCGCATTACTACAAGAACGTCCTCGACTTCCGGGAAGACATGCGCCTCATGTTCAATAACGCCCGGACATATAACCAAGAGGGCTCGTGGGTGTACGTCGATGCGGAGGAAATGGAGAAGGCGTTCGACGCCGCGTTCGTGAAGAACGTCGTCGGCAGCGGGCTGCCAGGCGCCCCGTCTGCTAGCGCTGCCAGTGGGTCCACTGGCTACGACTCCGCGCTCACGCCGGTGGAGGACGACGAACGGCCGGCACCGCGAGGCAAGAGCGCCCGGAAGATGGTCATCAGCGACGACGAGTACATGACACCTAGCGATGAGGATTGAGAGCTCTCTCGAACGACATGGCACGCTTTCGCTTTCCGGACATGGCTGTTTGTGGTGTGTAGTATTATCATGTAGTTATTAGCGACCTCGTAATGTGAATTTGAGCCCTTTCTGTGTCCGATAAGTGCTAGGGCTTGATAAATGCGTTTAATTGCCAGATGACAGCCCGTCGAGAGTCGGGGCGTCGGGGTTTCAGCACTGGCGCTCATGGCGGGCGCGATCGCCGACTCCTCTGACCTCTGCTTCCACCATCCTCGTTCACACCATCCTCCTTGGACGTCCGTCAACTGCGTCATATTATATTATATGAACTTCGAGGGACCTTTTCGGTGGCTACAAGTCATCTCTCACCCGGTAGCTGACAAGGTAGACGTTGTTTACTGGCATCGGCCGTTTGAATCCGCACTACCATTCCGTTCAGTACAAGGTATGTGGTAGCGGATAGCGACGTCATATATTTGGAAAGGGATAGGGACAAAACGCGCTCAGAGTCGGAGTGTGTATTTCAACGCGAAGGCCACTGACCCCCTCTTTGACACCATTCTTGACCAATCCTCTTAGATGGCCCATTCCCTCCACTGCCGTCAGAGATCCTAGGATATCTGTCGCCGCCGGCTAGGAAGTAGGGTTTCGCACCCTACCCTCGCTCGCGACAACATCCCACTTCTTTCTCGAGCCAGCCCTCGACGCCCTATGGGATACATTGCTTGACTACGGCATCCTGGTTCCTCTCCTTCCTAAAGCTGCGCGGGCAGTGGATGTTATGGATGAGCTGGGCCCCCCCGACCTCCCTGAGCAATTCAGATGTCCTTTCTCTCAATACGTGGTACGTCGACTTCCTGCCACTAGCTTAATGTCTCATTATTAACTCTAGAATCTTGCTAGTAAATCGTTCGACCGCTGACCGAGGATGAGGTCAAGCGCGTCAAATATTACACCCCTCGCGTCAGGCGCATTCAGGAACTTTGTCCTTTGTTCCCCGATCATTTGCGAGGCTACGTGGCATACGAATCCTCTGTCCTTGCCGCATTCGCTATCCATTGGTCCCTTGTGAACCTACTCCTTCCGAACTTCCGCATCCTCGATGTCTCTCCCGCCACCGGCCAATACAGCCTCTATTTCCGCTTCTTCCACGTCCTTTTTGGGCCCTCGCTACAGAGGATTTTGAACGATTGTTCACCTGTAGGCCTTTCTAGGCTGGCGAAGGACGTGTCTCCGGATGAGCAGTTGCTTGTTAAGCTTCAGGAATCTGCCCCGCACCTGCTACACTTGAAGCTCTACGTCGACGTGGCCCCTTACTCCCCCATCATCGTATCAACCATGTCTAACGCGCTCAAGAGCTTCAAACATTTGTTCAGTACGCGAACAGGATCGCTGTCCCTTACTGCCGAAGCGCTACGTCATCTCGCGGCTCTCCCCCATCTAGAGGCCATTGACGCCAGGCTTCCCGATACAATGATTGAACGGGACGTAGCATGCCTCCATCCACCCTGCTTCGACGAATTCTTCCCTGTCTTGCGACAACTACGGCTGATGTATCACTTCAACCACTCCCCCATCTCGCACATTATCCAGCAAGTGCAATCGCCGCAGCTCGAGATCGTTCGTATGGTTATCCTCGAGATGAGTGTCCCACTAGACGCCATCCTGGACTTCTTCTCCGTAGTCCTGGCCCGGACCAACAGCGAAAGCAACAAGGAGCTCGGAATCCAAACCACTGTAGAACTCGGAGAACGCTTCCACTTCACCGAGCAACACCTCGAGCGGATTTTCGCTCTTGATGGCCTCACCAACCTCTCGTTCCGCCTCCGCTGGACATTCAGTCTGAGCGATGCCGCCCTCGGTCGTGCCGCCAGGACCTAGCCAAACGCCGGTTCCCTCGAGCTCGGCCCTGATCGATGATCGCGCGCAGGAGGACACTAACGTCACGCTTGCCGCACTCGTCCCCTTAGCCCAGCACTGTTCCAACCTGCAGACCCTCGGCTTCACGCTCGACGCGGACCTCTTGCGGCTTCCCGCGGACAGGCTGCGCGACTCCCGCGCGAGCCTCGGGAACATCTCCCAGTCGGCCCTACGGCTCCTCGAGGTCGGGCGCGCACGGATCGCCGACGAGTTCGGGGTCGTCGCGTTCCTCGTCAACCTGTTCCTACGCTTGACTTACGTCCGCGACGACAGCATGACGTTCCTTGGGGTCGTCCTGGCGCAGATGAACGGAGGCCCCGTGGACGAGGTGGCAGATGCGGAGACGATGTGCCACCGCCAGTGGAAGGAGGTGTACGAGAGGTGTATCCCGGCGTTGGCGAGCGAGCGCGGGATCGACCATGGTTACTCGTTGGACGAGCACATTATGAAGGCGTGGCATATAGGAGGGACGCGGAGGCGGGTGGACTGACTAGGCGGAAAGCGTTAAGATGATGCCTCGTGGATGACGATCGTATGGACGGTCTGAGGAGGCAGTGCATCAACGAATTAACGCTGCCATGTACCAATAGCCAACATCTTGTTGCTCTGTTAAGGACTCGTCGTTGAGCTTTGTTGCTTAAAGTCGCCCTTGTGCACATTTCCAGTAGTAAGGCGCTCAGGTATAAAATCAACTTCCCTAAACTCGTTCTGCCCGTTCTGTTGCAAACTCTACTGGGTGCAGATTGGATTCCCCGCCGGAGCGGGTACTAGTCCCGAGGGCCACGAAGAGGCTTGCACCACGACTGACCTTGCCCACAGCCGACCGTTCCTTGGGGCCGGCGTCTTGAATCGTTGGCTGGATGTTGCGCCCCGGAAGTCGGATATTACATTCTAAACCGATATGAGGCCTGAGGGATGAACGGAACATTTCCAGATCTTAAGTTGTGTTTGGCATATACGCCACGAAGGTGTTGGGACCCGCTTTCAAGTCGGGTGCATCGTCTTCAAGTCCATCGTCCGTGATGCGACCCTCTTAGAAGAGTGCCCGCCCTAGAGCTTGTGTACAAGAGTCGGTTAAAATGACCATGACGAAACGCGGCAGCAACATACCAATATGAGAAAGCTCTCTGTTGACGACGCGGCGCCGATGTAACCCTCAAAGGTGGCGCGCGATGGCGCGTACGTCGCCTACCCATGACTCTTTTTCTTTTTCGAATCAAGTTCCAGGTTATGGCGTCCGCGCTTTCCCCTCACCCTTCTCATATGAACGCACGGGTACTCGTCCCGGTCGCACCCCGGCTGACGCAGGACCCCCCCCCTCCAAGAAGAGGGAATCCGCAGCGGAGCACCGACGCCTGCACCCGCTCAAGCCCGTGGAGACAGTCACCTCCTAGTTTTCAGGTGGGCCGCCAGGGCGAACAGGCTATGTGACCTCTGTTCCCCGGGATTGTAACACATCGACCCTGTCGCCGGGAACGGTCAGTACATGGTGATCAGCGAGAGAGGAAGAAGGTGGCTGGCCCTGTGGTTAGCAGTGGCTGATGCGCGTTGAGAACGAGGGACTGGCTCATGATCTTCGGGACCCATGCTGTTGGATAAGATGTACCATGCAATAGATTGGCAGAGAAGATAAGTGATGAAGGAGATATTTGGATGGAATGAAAAGTTGGTGGGTGGGGGTTGAAACGACGGATTCCGACAGACCAAACGCCTTGATGGCTGCCAGCAATGATGCCAAATTATCGATTTCACTGAAATATGTACGGAGTCGATTTAAAAGCGTTGCATCATGAAGCTAGTATGTTACTCAACTTACTGCACCACGACCGAGAGTCGAGACAAGTTCAATTGAAATTGTAAGTACTTCCGTGAGGAGAAGCGCCCGTGCCTTTTTCCGGCGGCTGCGATGATGGGCCAGGTCAAAGCTCCTTGAACTGGAAGATGACGTCGATCACAATTTTTTCTCATCGCAGTGACTAGTGTATCTACCGCTAGAGTTGGCACGCAGAATATTGGATCAACTCGTAGGCGTGAAGAGGTGGGAGAAGGATAGGCCACTTCCGAAATGGACGAACAAATGCGCGCCGCCGAGTCGGAAGATGGACTTCATTGGCCTCAGGACGCTCCCTTCCCTGGCTACAACTTCTCATTTCTTCCTCTAACCAGCTCTGGATGCTCTCTGTGATACTCTGTCTAAACCACATTCCCTTTTATCTTCTTCCCAGGAACGCATGGGCAGTCAAGGGCTTGCTAAATGCGCCCCCTCGGGACGGAGGACGAAAAGACAGGCCCTCCCGTGCAATACGCGGCACGTCTTATTTATAGTGTTGAAAATGTAGTATTTAATCCGTCCTTTCGTAGTCAATGACCCGCCCGCTGACTGGGTAGGAATTCGAACGCATCTAATTCGGGAGCGATGCCCCTTGTTTCCCCGTCGCCTGCAACCCTACTTTATGAGATGCAAGTTCTCCATCTTGGATGAATTTTACCAATGGTTCTTCCGCACAACACCGCACTTCCCTACCCTTCGTGTCCTTGATGCCTCTCCCGCCAGCGAGGACCCATGTCCAGAATATTACCGTTGTTTCCCGATCCTTTCCGGACCCAATCTGCAGAGAATATCCACAAATTACACAAATTTTACCGACCCGCGTTGGAAGGTTGTGCCCACACGCTATTATTAGCAGAGACTCGCGCAGCTGCAGGAACTCGCACCTCATCTTCTGCACCTGACGTTGTATGCCGACGCTCCCCCTCACTCGTCTACCACCGTATCCGCTGTGTCTACCGCTATTCTCTCATTCAACCATTTGGTCACCGCCCGCACAGGCTCGCTTCCTATCACCGAGGAGGCTTTGCGCCATCTCGCCCAACTGCCGTATGTGGTACTTTGACGGTTGAGATGAGAGCAAAAGCACATCAGTATTTTCGTAGTGCTACCCTACTGCTGTGTTTGTTAGTGGACTTCGCGGGCTCTATAGGCCGAATAAAAGTATACTACGAAACTCCCTAGCTAGTGGTAACAACAAACATAACAGAAACCTCTTTCCAGACCGATGACTCCGGGATTTCGGCACTTCCCTACTAGAGCGGCCGGTACTTCTCCCGAGGGCCACCAAGAGGCCTGCACCACGAACGACCATGCTCCAACGAAGCAACGGCCGACTGCTTCTCAGAGGGCCGAGTCCCGACGTCTTGAATCGTTGGCCAGGCGTTGCGCCCCCGAAGTCGGGCCTCAGATTTGAATCGATCTGAACAATGGGGATAAACTTGATTACGGTTGTTTCTATTTCGTGTCGCCTTCAAACAGAAGGGTAGCATTGAGTATGAGGGGAGACGGGGGCGGTCGCACTTTGCTGGTGGATGCGGTGCTCCGGACTGTCACCAGTGTCTTTGTTCACAGTTTCTACGCACCACCAAGTCCTAGCCCTTCCGTGCTGAGCTCCCAATATTACGCCACCCCAATATTCAGATATAATGGAGTCTGTTGATGTAGTTACCAGAAGAGCACACTTTTTATCCGACGCCCTGTGGCTAGTAGCTCTCTGGAGCCGCCACCGGTTTGGCGCCCGATGCATGTCACATTCGGTGGCGCTGGGGTGGCGGCTAGGCGAAGGAACGAGTCAGCGCTGCGGTAGCACCCTCAATCCCGGCAAAAGTCACTAACGAAAGGCGAAAACATAGGAAAGCATGCGATTTAAGAAGTCAAGCAGGTCATACAATCACTACGTCAGCGCTGAGAGCAAGAATAATCGATACAATTGTGATGCCATGTGTAAGTCCGTG
Organism: Ganoderma meredithae; assembly: GCA_022814645.1. Taxonomy (NCBI): domain Eukaryota; kingdom Fungi; phylum Basidiomycota; class Agaricomycetes; order Polyporales; family Polyporaceae; genus Ganoderma; species Ganoderma meredithae. Next base: position 84,949 of record JAKLMY010000082.1, on the reverse strand, counting down.
AGATACAATGGAAGATCCGGTACAATCGAAACTGCACAAGATGCAGTGAGCGGGCGGATGCGATGGAAGCAAAAAGACAGACAGAGCGTACGAAAACTAGGAAGGAGATCCATCACCAGGGATCGACTCGCGTCAAGGTCGTGCTGTCGAGGTACCGTACAATACGTGGCTTGTACTGCATGAGGACCGGGTATGTGCAACCGTTAGGGGACTACAAAAACGACCGTCAGTGGCCATTCGTATCCGAGAACGCCCGTGCGGCTTACATGCTTGGGCGGGAAGACGGTCAAATCCGCAACATGCAGATATCGCCATCCCTCTGGACTGGATTTGGACGGCACCCGCACCCTCTCGCCGCTCTATCGGAGCACGGTCATCAGTCATTCCTGCATCGCTCGAAGCACGGGAAACGCAAACCTTGAAGCGCGGACAGGTATGTTCAGCATCGTCGTCATCATCGTCGTCGTCGCCGTCGTCTTCGTCTTCTTCCATGAGGTCTTCCGTATCTTCTTCCCATGACAATTCGCTCGAGGCGGGTGCCTCGTCTGTCGACTCAGGAAAATCCTCCTTCAGTGCCTCCGCCGCTAGGCAGGAGAGTATCCCCAAGCGAGAGTTGGCCGCTTCTTGCTCCGCGGAGAGCGACGCAAGTCTCTTCGCGAGGATCTCAGCGAAGGCGAGGTCGCTGAGAGCGCTGACCGTCTCCTTGGATGGTTGGGTGGCGTGGCGGGAAGACTGAGCCATCGGCAGGAAAATTGGTTGTGGTTGAAAGGAGAAAGGTGAGAGCGGCTCAACGGCGCTCCAATGGACGTTATCGAGATAGGATCCGAGTATAGGTGGATATGTAGGAGTGGCTAACGTCCGTGAGGTGGAAGTGATAGACGTTGAGCTGTGCGAGATTCGCTGGCGCTGATGGTTGGGAGTCAGTGGCAGAGAAAATCGGAGCCACGAAGACGATGGAGGAAGAGTCGGTGTCGGAAGAAAATGCGGTGGAGGGAGCTGACAAAAGTAAATGGAGGAAGAAGGAAGCGCTGGGGAGAACGTTCGTGTGCACTGCTTTGAGATAAGTCACGTGCACAATCAACAAAAAAACTACCGTCATTCCAGGGCAAATCACCACAACCGCTTGGCCTGAAGGCATTCAGTATTGTTTGGAACAAAAGCAAAGCGTAGAGGCGAAGATCAGATCCTACCGTGCTTTGACATGTTGGAACTTGAGGCTCTCGAGAAAGGGGCAAGGAGCAAAAAGTGTACATCGCTTCTCACCCGGCCCAGCAGCTTTGGCGTACAACACCGTGCTGATACACAATAGATCTTACATGTCTATGCGTGACCATCTCTTGACAGGAAAGCGGCGAACGGAACATTCCTCTAAGGTTTTGCCTTGATGTTGCTGACAATGAGGCTCTGGGGAAGCGGTCAGAGCGAGTTAACAAAGCGTCATGCTCGGTCCGTTGACCGACCTTGTAAGCCTGGACGTCGCCCTTGAACTTGGTGACAGTGCCGTCTGCGCACACCCAAAGCTGCGGATTGGATCAGAATGGATATCAATAAACACAAAAAGACTGCACCGACCTCCTTCGCGACGGATGTGATGAAGCGCTCGTCGTGGGAGATGAGGATGACCCCACCGTTCCATACGTTCAGCGCGCTCATGAGCGCATCGAGACCCTTCGATGTCATCAGTTCTAGTCAAGAAGTTCGTTATGAAGATATCGCACCTCCATATCCAGGTGGTTAGTAGGCTCGTCCAGGAGCAGGACATGCGGCCGTTGGAGCGAGAGGACCGCGAATGCGACACGCGATTTCTGGCCTCCGGATAGGGTGCCAATCGGCTGCAGGCCAGTCATGCCGGATATTTGGAAGTTGCCCAGGTGCGAGCGGTACTCTTGCTCGGTCTTCCCGGGGAACTTGCTCGCTAGGAACTGCACGGGCGACATCTCCGGAATGAGGTTGTCGACGTGGTGCTGGGCGAAGTAGCCACTGCAACAGATAGAACGTAAGCAGCGTCCTGAGACACGCGGTAGGATGTCTACGTACATGCGAAGACGACCATTTTGGCTGACATGGCCAAGCATGGGTTTAAGCTCGCTCGTGAGAAGCTTGATGCTGCAAACAAATAGTGAACGGGGTGGGATAGCAGAGAGATGTGTTCAGGACGTACAGAGTCGACTTTCCTGCACCGTTGGGACCAATGACAGCGATACGGGAATCGAGACCAACGTCGATGTTGATGCCCTTCAGCAAAACCTTGTCTGGGGTATATCCAAACGTGACCTCGTTCAGCTGGAGCACTGGCGGCGAGATTTTTTCGGTATCTGGGAGCTTGAACGTCTCAGTGTCCTCTTCTTCTGGTGGGGTCAGCTCTGGAAGCTTCTCTAGAATCTTGATCTTGGATTGCGCCTGCGCCGCGCGGTTCGCGTTGTACCGCCAGCGATCAATGAAGGCTTGCAGGTGCTTTCGGTACTCCATTTGGGTCTCGTACTCTTTCTTGAGGTTGCGGTCGCGCTCGGACTTGGTGGAGTAGAACTGCGCAAAGTTACTGTAGCAATTCGAGATGAGGACCATGTTTGAACGTCAATATTATCGACTTACCCCTTGTAGTAATCAAGACGTGCCGAGTGCATGTGGACGATGTCAGTCGCCACGGCATCACTGTAGGTACAATTAGCGACTGGTGACCTCACACTTGTGAGGATGTTCAGACATACAGGAAGGCTCTGTCGTGAGAACTGTGGATGTATGTCAGCATCGAAAACGAAGTGGTGAGATGATTGAGCTCAACTTACACAACTAGCAGCGTACCCGGCCATGTTTGCAAGTAGTCTTCCAGCCACGCGAGAGCGTTAAGATCGACTACGAAAACAGTCAGCGAAGCTCCGCGATAGACTCGTGCGTGGACTTACTGTGATTGGAAGGCTCATCAAGAAGCAGCAATGCAGGCTACGCTCATGAAGATCAGAGGAGACCAGACAGCAGAGCGCGAGGCGACGAATTACCTTGACAAACAACGCTCTCGCCAGAGCGAGACGCATGCGCCAACCACCACTGAACGATTTGGTCGGCCGCTTCTGGTCTTCTTCGCTGAAGCCGAGACCTGCAAGTTGCGTAAGCATACTCCCGGTCTCTAGTGCGTGCAAGCATGCTCACCGGCAAGGAGGGCGGCGGCTCGGGCAGGTCCACTCTCCGCATCCATGTCAGCGAGTCGCGTGTGAACCTCCGTCAGACGCGTCTGCGCCTCGTCTCGTGCGTCTTCAAATCGCTTGTCATCGTTCTCGTTTTCCAGCTCGGCTAGCTTCGCGTTCAGCGCCGCTTCCTCGCGCAGAAGCGTGTCGCGCCACACGTCGGCTTTCAGGACCGAGTCGAGCGCGATGGTGTCGTCGCCTACAATCTCCTGCTCGACGAAGAGAATCGTGATGTGCGGTGGGATGGGCACATCGCGCAAAGCGATATGCCGGAGTAGTGTCGATTTACCGACGCCGTTACGACCGATGAGACCATACCGACGACCATAGGCGAGAGTAAGCGACGCGCCGGACCTGAAAAAAATAGTATTCAGCAACATGCTGTGATCGTGTCTTCAATGCGTCAGTCCGTGGACCTGGTCGACCCCGCGATCCCAGCACTCGGCGGACTCGGTGATGGACGCGTCCTTCGCCACCTTGATCCGCGAACACGATCACGACCGGGTGCACAACAATACATTCACCATAGTTGGAAGCATCGACGTACAGTATGCGGTTTGAGCCGAAGTTGACGTCGATGGACGTAAGGTGAATGTCTTTGGACTTGTTCTTCGACGCCGCTGCGGCGTCGAGAGGGTTGATCTTCATGAACATCTCCTCGTACGTTTGCTATGCAAGCGCAACTTGGAAGCTGGAACGCGAAAACATGGCAATATGACGCACCTGTTTCCTGTGCTGATCGAGCAGCCTGGAGCCCTCGTACAGGTTGCGTTTCGACCGCTTCTCGATCTTGGCCTGCGGACGAGCATATATGCACTCGCTTCGCGCATACAACAGAGTGGGGGACGCACCCTGAGCTTGGCTTCTTGTTTCTCCAGTTTCTTCACGTCGACCCGAGAGGCCCTACGCGCGGCCGTCTTATGGGGGAGCATATGGCGGAGACATTCGCGAATACTCACTTTCCCTTGTTGATGCTCTCCAAATCCACGCCCTCGCCGAAGGCGATAGTGCTGCTCACGTTGCTCGCCTTGCTCAGATCCATCACCTTGTCCAGCCTGACCAGCCCTGTCCCCTTTCCCGCGCGGTTCCGCTCCTCGCGGCGGGTCAACGGCTCCTCGAGCAGGTCGGCGAGACGCGTAACGAGCTTCTCGAGATCGCCACGCTTTGCCTGGCTGGACGAGGAGCCGATGGCAGAGTCGAGGATGTCGCGGGTGACCTGCAGGACGTCTTCATCTTCGGCGGCATCGTCGAGGTCCAGGAGGTAGCCCGAGAGGTACTGGACGATGATCTCCTCGGTGCCTGGAAGAGTGCCTCGGATCTCCTCAGCGATGTCTTCCGAGGATACCATGGTGAGGAGTTGGTGGGGGAGAGGGCGGTTGTCCGAGACGTCCTGCGGCGTTGGGTGAACGAGGGAGCGCGCGGGTCAGCTGGAGACCCGGTCGATCTTCTCAGTGCTCGAAATCTGGGATATTGCCGTCTCCGAGAATGTCGGAACTTGGGCGCTATCCGTCTTCAGCCACACCCATATCACGGCCACGATGATTATGCCGTCATACCACCACAGAGATATGTATGTAGCTGATTTATCGAAATCAACTGACACACACAAGGTTGTCAGGATAACGTATGAATTGTGGGGCGAACTGAGGCCTCCAGGACGAGAGGGTTACTACTACGACGGAACAGACGGAAGGACGGCGGGCCGGTCTGCTCAGCTGACTCCTTTGGCTCTGAACGGTCTGTCAAATCGTCTCAGCAGAAGAAATGGTCTTCTGGTCGGCGATGAAAGACTGGAAAATGGGGGCGAACTCGGTGGGTCGTTTTTCACATCCTTGAAGCCAGTCATTTGGTGCGGCGACGTGACCGGTGGTTTAGAGAGTTTCCGAGCGCACACGGATGTATGCCACTCCACGCTTATCCGACGACACAAGCCTGAGCCTGCCTAGGCCTGCCTGAAGTCTGCCTGAACGCCTCGAGAGCCTCTCCCAACTCTTTCTGACAACCAGTAAGCCCTTCAGTCAGGCGTTCTCGCAACCCTTGCCGTGGCCTCGTGGCCCTTATTCCCCGTTGAATGGACTTGGCATGCGGTACCTCTCACATAGCTTCCCTTGTACGAAACTCGAACCGCGCAGCCCTCGTTCTTAGAGGGGTCTGATGATGAAGCAACTTCGGTTCAGGAGTGGAAAACGAATTCAGTCACCCTTGTGGCATATTATTCGCGATCGGACGACCTCCAAAATCCGGAACCGCATGGGCCAAGCAAGCATCTGACATGACAGCGCAAACAGGGGTTCCTACTGGAGATGTCGGGATTGCGGGGCGATCGCTGATCGGTGGTAAGGTTTGCTTCCGTGTTCCTCTGTGCGACAATGCTAATTGCGATGCTTTGCGATGCTTTGCAAGTAGCAGTGTCTAATCACCCTCGCCGTTCGAACAATTTTCTATTATGCCCCGCGCATTTTGTCGCCGTTCCGCCGTATAAGGGGGTCGGGGAGACCTGACGTCGAGGGCTGAGCGTAGTCGTTCAGGTTCAGCGAGGCCCTGAAAAAGGGTTCGAGGGTTCTTGTGGTGTACGTACACGACACCCAGCGATGCGGCGCCATCCCCTGTCTACCCCGCATGACCATGAAGGTCGCGAATAGAGGCTCAATAGTGGCAACGACATCAACGCGTGACGCCATCGATGTCCTCGCGCGCCTTGGGATGTGGTGCGGCCACTGCTTGTACCACCAATCGAGCTCACACGACGTCGACTCAAAAGGACCAGTGGCACGTCGACGAACCCTCAAGGCGCTCGCTATTCCGAGTCATGACCATGCTCCCCGTTTCTGAATTCATGGATGACCTCAAACACCCCTCGATTGACGGTACGTCTGCGGTGGTCTTTGACTCCTACTAGTTGGATGTGCTCCTTACCGAGCCAGCAGATGGCTGGTTCCGGGAGATCTCTCCTGAATGGCCAGGTCAGGCGTTCTGTTTGAAGGTGAAAAAGATACTGCATGTCGAACGTTCCCTCTACCAGGACGTCCTTGTATTTGAGTCTGAGACGTACGGGAACGTCTTGGTACTGGACGGCGTGGTGCAATGTACTGAGCGGGACGAGTTCGCGTGAGTGGCTTCCCTGGCTGCTCGGTCGTGTGACGTTATTAACGAGTTGATTCATAGGTACCAGGAGATGATCGCACACCTCCCACTTGCCAGCCATCCCTGCCCAAGGAGGGTGCTGGTCGTCGGTGGCGGAGACGGAGGAGTGGTGCGTGAGGTCCTCAAGCACGAGTCCGTTGAAAGTGTCGTACTATGCGACATAGATGAGGTATCTACAACCCAGAACACGCCCAGTCACCAGTTCCCAACTACCACCTGCACGCTCACCACGCTAATGTTCTCAATCCACAGGCAGTCATCCGCGTCTCCAAACAACACCTCCCCCACATGTCCAGCCTCCTTTCCGATCCGCGCGTGACAGTGCACATCGGCGACGGCCTCCACTTCCTCTCCTCGCGCCTAACCTCCTCCACCCGCACCCCAGACCCCTACGACGTGATCATCACAGACTGCTCTGACCCTCCTGGCCCCGCCGCGGCGCTCTTCGAGCGCCCCTACTTCGCGCTTCTCGCCGCCTCGCTCGCCCCCGGCGGCCATGTCTCCATCCAGGCCGAGTCCGCCTGGCTGCACCTCCCGGCCGTCCGCGCGCTCCTCGACACCGCGCGCCCGTTCTTCCCCGCCGTCGAGTACGCGTACGCGACGGTCCCGTCGTACCCGTCCGGCCAGATCGGGTTCGTCGTCGCGTCGCGGGACCCCGCGCGGGACCTGCGACGGCCGAGGGCCCGGAGGAACGGGGGCGTCCCCGTGGAGGGCGCGCGTTACTATAGTGCGGAGGTGCACAGGGCGGCGTTCGTGCTGCCGGAGTTCTGTCGGGCGTTTCTGGAGGAGGGGAGGGACGTAAGACCGAGGGTCGGCGGCGCGCTCGCTACGCCTCCGGCGTCCGACGGGTGCTCGCCGTTCCGACAACACGATGGGGATGAGCAATCTGAGGAGCAGCTCGGACTCATACTTAGCTGCGCGTAAGATTGTGTTTTCTTGAATGTATCAGTAGGCATTGGATCGTCGGATAGGAAGATATATGCACCATGCACAATGTCACAGCGCAGTGTCAGTCTATTCGTGGCTACTGCGTGAAAAGTCGAGGTTGCGTTCGAAGCTTGTGGTTGCCGTGGTTTCCACGATTTCCAACGATGGCTGCCCCCCACTTTCAAATGGAATCGGCATGAGTTCAAGTGGCAAGAGCAGTACAAGTCCTTGCGCGGGCCGAAAGCTTGTGCTTGATATGGAGGCAACACCGCAGCGACGAGCTCTCCGTCGAAGTACTCCAAACATGGCAGCGACGACCGGTAAAAGTGTTGATGCGCTCGCTGGTGAGTAGGCAAGCAGATGATGCCGTAAGATCCGTTTGGAAGAGATACCTAGAGATGCTAACTCGACCGTGATGATGGCCTGTATCGGACTCGACTCGCCAAATGCCAATGTTCCTGAACTTCGAATTCGAGACATTCGCTTGAGGAGTAGTTACTCAAGCGTTCGGTTGGGTAAAGGCTCGTGAAATCGCGTTGAGAGGGAACGGGTTAGATACTACATACTAGGCCTGGTTCTAGAGTGGAGAGCGCGCCGCTTTGGATGCCGAACGAGTTATCGTCGCTCCGATGGGAGATTCCTTCCGCAGTAGAGGACCATGGTTACATCTGTCGAGCGACAAGGTTTGTTGACTCTCACAGAACGAAGGGCCGCTCGGCAGGATTCTCGCCGGAAGGAATTCGTCCGAGGTGCGGTTTGCTCAGCAGCATTGACTTGAGAAACGCAAATAGTGTGGACTGTGTGCCATGCATGGTCACAAGACCCATGGTACACATGCGAATCAGTGGAAGGTCGATGCGGTCAAACCATGATTGATCACGTGACGTGCCTTCTCCGGAAGGTCACTGTGCATTTGGGAAGTCCTTCAACTAGAAGGGACTCGAATATGCAATGTCGACTAAGTCAAGGAAATGGGACGAACTTCATGAATAGGCGCGTTAGGCATACGTCTGGTACATGGCACCGATGGATTTCCTCGAGCCTTTGCAGTCCTCACTCGATGACCCTGGACTTTCTTAGCCAAGAAGTGGCGTCGCCCGTGCGGTAATCTCGTGGTGCTCTAGCGCCGCTGTGGGGAGATCGTCACATGCGGGACGTTTCGTGGGTTGCACAGGTTTCGCTCGACAGGCACCCAGCCATTTGAGATAATTTCGTCCGGGGTTGGTACTGGCAGGCCCGAGTCGAACGTATTTATTTCCGGAGATCATCGGAATTGATCGCTTGTTGGCGTCGCAGCAGAGAAAACGGATGGATGCCGAACAGCTGAGACGGTGTAGGGAGCCACTAAGGAGCCTTGGCCAGTCCCCGAGGATGGACACCGAGAGAAGAGCGTGCCAAGGGACCAAGAGATGGCGGAGTGGCCCGAGAGTGGCCGCCGAGGAGATGGAGCAGGGGAGATGATGACGGTGTCGGATGACGGGAAGGACAGGAAGCGCCGGATGAGCAGTGTCGGTTGCGATGGTCGCTTGGGACGGAGAGCGGACGGCGGTAGATCAAGCTCCTGCTTCCACCCCTCCGGACTCTCCCCTCGTCGCCTCCTCCTTCGTCTTTCTCTCTTCTCGCTCGCTGCACCGGCCGACACGGTAGAGGAATAGACCTCCGCAGGTCGGATTTGGCGCTGGGCAGCGCTGGGCATCACTAGTCTTACTCAGAATCCCCTTCCTCTTGGCTTTTCTCTTCCAATATACTTCGGCAGCTGTGCACCCCACACCCCCTCCCTGTCTTTTCTAATGTCCTCCCATCTCTACCGTCTATGCTGGCTTCTCCTCCTCTTCTGTGCCGGATTTCATTCAGCCTCCGGTGAGTTCTCCACCCTCCCGGCCTCAAGGAGATCATCTGTTCCTCCTATCCTCCGATCGGTTGTTGGCCAGCCGTCCTACCAGCCCGTCAACTTCACCCCAAGTCTTCAGGCAACCCAAGATCGCAAAGTGGCTTTCATAGTAGCAAGCTCTAGATTGGCGCGATCATGTCGTTCTCGTGGCCAATGTCTGCATTAGGAGCAGTGGAGTGGGTTCACGGGCGGACTATGACCAGGCACTAGTCGTGAGTGCCCTACTTTCAATGCAATCCTCTCTAGCGATAGTCTCTGCGTCGCTCGGGGGCGGTCACTAGAAAGGTTTTGTTGAAATATGCGACGCGAGGTGGTGCTGGGACGTCTGCTCGCACCCCGCCCGAAATAGCACGCGCAGGATCACCCTCGCTGGGTGCGTTAGGTGTGGTTTGCTCTCCCTCTCCTGCCCTTTGGTCTTCAAGCGACCCCCTTGCGAATGTGGGCCGACCGGGATGGCTTGCTGTGTTCTGCTTAGCTCCAACGTCAGACCCTATCCCAATATCCGACGCCAGGCCTTGTCCTACATGTTTCAGGGACGCAGACAAGCATCCGCACGGAGCGCTGCGGATTCCTAGCTGCGCACAGCTTCTCCAAAGCGCGCGGGTGATCCTCTCATGACGCCCCTTGAAGCTTGATCTTTCGACATGTCCCCTAATCAGACTGTTGAGGGAGTGCCGCATTTGCGGCAGAGGGGCAGGGGAAGGAGCGGTGCGGTTATCTGGGAGGCGCGACGTAGGTCTGTCTTCGTTGCGCGGGACGATGTTCGCGCGCATATAGCCATTGTCAGCCTCTTCCTTTTTGCGTGCTATTAGGTGCTCATCTCCGTTGGGTGACCATCCTTGGTACCCTTCTCGTGTAGACCTCTCTAGAGAGCGCTTAGCGGGAGTTTGAAGTTTGGCGACTCAACGCGACAGGTCTCAGCCGCCGGTAGGTGGATGTTACGCGGCCTACAGAGGATATGACGAGCTTACCGGAGCGATGTCCTCAACGGGCGGATCTGCTCAGGCGTTATATGTCACCTTTAATTGCCAAGAGTCCTATGCTTTGTACTGACTAGTAGTTTTAGCACTTAGTACACCTGCGCGGCCGCTGAGGCGGATAGAACATCCATCAACATTGTCAATAGACATCCTGCCCCGGCGAAACCATCCACCAGCATTTGGAAAGCGTTCCCTCCCGCTAAACTCGCCTGTTCTCCGCCATAGCGACTCCTTCCGTCTCACTCTGACCGCTTTCGATGAAACTTTCTACCTTCACCTCCGCCCCAATGACCACCTTATCCACCCCGCCGCTCGCATCAACTACTATAAGAACGGCCCCAACGGTGAAACCACACTCTCCCACACGGAGCCGATCCTCCGAGAGTCTGTGAAGGCGTACTGGGGAGAGGTCATCCCCGCCCACATTTCGCCCGACAGGCTCCGCGAAGACACTGCGGGCGTCATCCCTAGACCATCGGGCATCTACGAGCTCGGCTGGGCACGCATCACCGTGTACGACCAGGGTGACGCGGACGCGGACCGCCCCCCGGTGTTCGAGGGCGCGTTCTCGGTGAACGGCGTGACGCACCACGTGCAGACGAAGGCGAACTACCTGCGCAACAAGCACAAGCTGGACCCGCATGTCACGCTTGCGGAGGAGCACCCGGACGCGAACCTCGTCATCTGGCGCGACTCGGACGTGCTGAGCAAGCACGAGCACGCGCAGCTCGTGGGCGCGGCTAACGGTGCGGAAAGCGCGCATGGCGAGACGTGTGGGCACGACAAGATGAGTTTCAACACGGACCCGGTCCTCAATGGTGCGATCAGGAAGGTCCCGCCGCCCCCGACCACACCGTGGTACGACGCATTCGGATTCTTGCAGACTGCAAACAACTTCACGAGGCGCGATGATGTCGCGGGTGGTGGGATGGGCTCCGAGTATGTCGTCTGTCTTCAACCTGATGATCACGGGTTCATGTGTTGTTACTCCTCGTAGTTTTTCGGGCAACATTGGACAGACTACTGGTTGCCCAACGTCGCAACGCATCGTTTATATGGGGGTCGCTGCAGACTGTGAGTATACGGCTAAGTACGGCTCAACGTCGAACGCGACGCAGGCGATCATCACCAACTGGAATACCGCGAGCGCTTTGTACAAGGCCAGTCGCGCCTCGAACTGTTTCTTTGTGCACGTCCTAACCCGCATTTCCAGTCGACGTTCCAAGTCAGCCTCGGCATCGTCGAGCTCCAAGTCCATGAACCGACGTGAGTTTACCCCCACCCGTTCGCGCAGCCCCGATGCTCATATCTTCGCGACTATCGCAAAAGATGTCCTTCGTCGGCGACCTCGGATGCACCTTGGAACGTCGCTTGCTCGTCGTCCGTCACCCTCAACGACCGGCTCTCGATTTTCTCGGGCTGGCGCGGGCAGAAGGGCGACGATGGTGCAGGCCTCTGGCACCTCATGAGTGGCTGCCCGACGGGCTCGGAAGTCGGGATCGCGTGGCTCGCGACGCTCTGCCAGCAGACGTCGTCCGGCTCGAGCCCGTCCATCGTGTCCGGCACGGCAGTGTCCACTGCTGGACGCACAGAGTGGCAGGTCATCTCGCACGAGATTGGGCACAACTTCGGTGCTATCGTGAGTGTTCTCCATCACCCAGTTGCAACTTCTCCACCAATCTGACCCTGTTGCTCCCGCAGCACGACGTGAGTCCCCTGTTCGGCGCTGGCTAGGTTTTGGCTTGTGTATGTGTATGTGTACTCACAGCTGCGACAGTGCGCGAGCGGGTGCTCGTGTAGCAGCGGGTGCGAGACGGACTCGATCACTTGCTGTCCGCTGACCACGTCGACGTGCAACGCGAACTCACAGTTTATCATGAGTCCCGTCGCGGAGACGGGCGAGATGAACTTCTCCCAGTGCAGCATCGGGAACATCTGTGCGTCCATCCCCTCCCTCTGTTTCTCTCCAACGCCCTGTCGCTGACGCTGCGTTCCGTTCTGCCGCCAGGCTCGCTCATGGCCGGGACCAACGGCGGGCGCACGAACACGTCGTGCCTGATCGACCCGAACGCGCCGACGTCTCTGACGAACGCGAAGCCGCTCATCACGCTGCAGATGTGTGGGAACGGGATCGTCGAGACGGGCGAGGACTGCGACCCGGGGCTCGGCGCGAACTCGACGTGCTGCGACGTGTCGACGTGCAAGTTCAAGAATGGCGCGGTGTGCGACCCGGACAGCTCGCCGTGCTGCACGGACTCGTGCACGTTCGCGCCGAGCTCGCAGGTGTGCCGCCCGAGCAAGGACGCCCGCTGTGACACCGCAGAGATGTGCACCGGCACGAGCGCCGCGTGCCCTGCGGACGTCGTGGCGCCCAACGGGAAGAGCTGCGGGTCTGGCGGGCTCGCGTGTGCGAGTGGACAGTGCACTTCGCTCGATCGTGAGTGGTCTTTTGTGGGTGTTGTGTTCGTATTGTTGACCGGTGTGGGGGTTAGTACAATGCCAGAATATCGGCGCGTCGATGAACCTCACCAAGGCATGCCCGAGCAACGACGACAAGTCGTGCCAGGTGTCATGCCAGGACCCTAGTAACTCGAACCAGTGCGTCGTCCTCCAGTCGACGCTCATCGATGGGTCGCCTTGCGGTTATGGCGGGACGTGCATCTCTGGGAACTGTAAGCCTGGCACTTGGCAGGAGTTCTTCAAGGTATGTGCTCCATGTCACGCTCATGCTCCTGCTTGAGCTAACAAGTGCCAACCTGTTGTCGTGAAGGCGTGGTACACGCACAACCTCCAGATCTCCATTCCGGTCACCATCGTCGTGGCCATCGTCGTCATCCTGATCCTCTGGGGCGTCACTCGCTGTAAGTGCTTTACGTATAACCCATGTTGTACTCAGCATAGCTTGACGTCCTGAATCAACAGGTATCATGCGGTCATGTCGCTCCAAGAAGGCTCAAAAACCTCAAAGGATTTCAAGCTACCCCGGGCCCGCGCCAATGAACTTCAATCCCGGCGCTATGGTCCGCCAAAGCAACGAAGCACCCCCCTTGTATGCTCCGAACGTCCCTCCCACCGCTGCCGCCGCAACCATGCCACGTCGCTCGCAGCACTCCCGCAGCGGCTCCGTCCCACTGCAAGGACAGCAGCACTCCAGCCGCACGAGCGGGGCGAGTGGCGCACCCGGCCACAGGACGTCTGCCAGTGCGCAGAGCGCCCTGTCGAGCGGCTCGAAGTACTCGCGTACAAGCGGCGGCGCGCACGGCAGTGGGCACTACGCCCCGCAGTTCCCGATCGGGAACGGCCGCGCGGACTGGGTGGACGAGACGCTGTACAACGGCCCCGCACCCGCACGCCGTTAGGCCTCACCGCTCAGGGAAAGGAAAGAAGGAAGGAAGAAAGGGGGACTTTGTGGTGAGGTGAAGTGTGCTGCTGCCACTGTTCGTTGTTCGTTGTTCGTTGTTCGCTGTTCGCTGTTCGTGCCGCCGCTCGTTGGCCTCGTTTTGCTCGTCGCTGTCAATCTGGCACCCAACGCAGTGACCGGTTGCTCTTTTTGTCTCGTCAGGACCTTGTACTATCGCATGTCGTCGTCAACCAGAACCTGGATCGTCCCCAATAAATATATAAGGAAGCGTGGTTTGCATTACACCAGTGAAGTTGTTTCATGGTAGCACCTTCAAACTCTATCATCATCAACTCGAAATCCCCTCTGCATGGGCCGAGGCTTCCGCAGCCGATAACCTCGCCGCAAGCTTGGCCTTCTTTTCGCGATCGATCTTGCGCCCGCCCACTTCCGCGGCTCCCTGGTACATGAGGACCTAGTTCTCCCGCTCGTGCTGGATCGTCTGGTGCGCCAACATGCGCAGCGTGTCTGACGCCCGGTCGAGGTGCTGCCGGATGTCCTCCGGCAGCGTCAGCACGAAATCGGCGGAGGCGAGCTCGGCGCAGTGCAGGTAGAGGTACGCGGGCTGCTCATTCAGATGGCGCCAGAAGGCGTCGCAGTCGGTCTCGAGCGACCGTTGGGCGAGCGCGTTGTACAGCTGCGAGAGTGTCGGATAGGGGCAGGGGCAGAGCCAGTCGCAGTCGGACGAGGGCAAGGGTTCAGAGGGCGATACGCCCGGCCAGGGGCCGGTGGACAGCAGGATGGCCACCGCCTCTGGGTCATCGCCGAAGCCCAGGACGGCCTGCTCGTCGGTGGCGGGGTCGTAGTATTGCGTGGCGTATTTTGGGATGGTCGCGGGTGTCCAGCCTGCGGAGAGGAGACACGTCTCTGCGTCGCTCACCGAGTCGACAAGGAGGTAGGGGAAGAACACGATGGTTTTGGAGCTGTTTTGGGGGAGCGCGTCCTCGTACCAGTGGACGTGCGCGATGTGATTTGCGCGGAAGACATCGCAGTTATGTCGGGCATTCATGCAGTAACCGTAAACGGTCGGTGGATGAGCAGAACGTTGCGGTTCAATGGACTCGGCTAACCCTAGTCAGCGAAAATGGGGCGCTTATGAGGGGCACAGCCATCGTTCAAGATGAACGACCGCGCCGCTGCGTAGGATGTCCAATTTTCTCGGAGAGTTTCGCTGATTTCAGATTTGTGCACAGTTTCAATGAAAGACAGGTCAGGTATGAGGACATTCAGATACAAGCATCTCGATCGAAGTCTGCCAGTGACGGCGAAGCTGGTATGCGTTAGAGTTTCGAATTTCTTAGGCTTAAGTGCTCATCCATCCGTGGCCTGTACACCTCCTGACTCGGAAGACACCACGCCCGGGACATTCGCAAAAGTATTAGATTGAGTTAGGCCAATATATACAGAGCACGAGATCCCAGACCTGCGGAGAGAAGCATCGAACCATCAATCAATGCTGAAGAGCGCTCGAAAATGATAAGGAATGTGTCTGTCTACAATATTTTCAATACGATGAGACGACGACTCGTTGAACTGGATGCACAGAGTCGCGAAGCACCGACCGCATGAGACATTGAAAAGAGCTGAACTAAGATATCGATACATGTATGTGTGCCTGTGCCTGTGTACCACAGCTCAACGTTTAGCGTTCGACAGCAGCAGCCTTTCCCCCGCCAGACCCATAACGAGTGAAAATATTTAACAAGCCAAGCGGAAATCCAGACCCGTAACCCATACCGTACCAGAGAGCACGAAGGACAACATATCGGACAAACCTCTTCCCCTCCCTAATTTAACCACGCTACGCGTTCGACGACGACCCCCCGAATGTTGACTGGTTATTCGGACTGGGGGGCAGGCTCCCCAGCGTCGTCATGACCGTCTCCCTCCTAGCACCAGCATACGCACCCTTATCGAACGGGTACCTTGACGCCGCGCGGGCCGGCCCGAGCTGCCCGGTGGGGCTCATCGCCGACGACCCGTTCTCGCTCGCCTCCTCGTACGACGGCGGCAGGTGCGGCAGCGGGCCCGCGTCTGTATCCGCATCGAGCAGCGGGTGGCTGAACCCGGGCGAGCCGAGCGGACTCAGTGAGCCGTATGGGGCCGCGGGGAGCGCCGGGCGGTGGCCGCCGACGGTGAAGGGCTCGACGTTGCTGGCGGTCTTGTGCTCCTCGTAGAGCGCGGCGGCGCGCTTGAAGAACGAGTTGTCGCGGTTGCGGCGGATGAGGTAGAAGCCGAGGAGACCGACCGCGACGACCGCCGCGACGCCGCCCACGACGCCGCCGACGATCGCGCCGACGTCGCGCGAGCTGCTCGAGGAGGCCGTGCGCGGCGCGAACGCCACCGAGGGGTTGCCGTTCTGCGGGATGTTGAAGATCCTGTGCGCGCACGATGGGAGATCAGCGTCAGTGTCGGCGTTTCGTTCGTGTGTTTGGGGCTCAGGGGGAGGCTCAGAGGTGGTGCCGCGCCAAGGCGGAAGCAAAGCGGGGGGAACTTGAAATGATACGCACACGTAGAGCGAGGAGATCCAGCTCTGGCCGAAGATGTACTGCGTCACGGAGGAGTCCGTGAACCCCTCGATGATGCTGATGCACGTGTTGTCGGAGAGCTTCTGGACGATGACGGACTGGTCGATGGTGAACTGCTGCGAGCCGACGGAAACCGTGAACTGGACGTTGGTGTCACAGGGCACCTCCCACGCCACAGTTTCCCCAGGGATCGTCGACATCTGCACCTGTTGCGCGCCAGGAATCGCGTCATCTGCAAGATGAAATGAACATTAATAGGAGTCCGATCGCGCGTGAGCGCTCGAGACGGTGGGCAGAGATATGGAATGGGGCGAGACGACTGACGGATGAGTAAAGCTTGCGACCTGGGGAGGTAGATGCCCGAGTAGAAGGGGTCGATGTTGGCCAAGAGGTTGGCAGCGTTCGCGACATCGCTGTTCCCGATCGTGGCCGACCAGCCGTTGAGCTGCACGGTCAGGTCTGGCTGCTGGTTGTTTGACAGGTACCCGCCAGTGATGCCGCTCTGGACGTCGCACCAAGCGACCGCGTTCTGGTCGTATGAGGAGGGGTCGGGTTGCAGCCAGTGGATGGTACCCCCGCTCAAACCTTCAATAGATGATGCGCCTGACGCTATGCTGAGCTGCGTTGAGGAGTTTCCAGGGATCACTGGAGACGGGTTGAGCAACATGCCGAACGTGAAGTTGACCGCATCAGGATTGCGTATGTAGTACTGGCCGTAGATGCTGTCATAGAAGTTCGCGTTGAAGCCGGTGGCGTTTGTTGGGGTCTTAAGTGTGCCCAGACCGACGAGGCCCGAAACACCGTAACCAAAAGGTGTGGCTGTTGTGGACGTGTTGCTCATGAGGATGACGGTCTGGTTGGTGTACGACCATGGGCTGCCGCTGGCCGCTTTCAAGGTACAGTTTTCCTTTATGAGACTGCCGCCGAAGTTCCCGGCGCCGAGAGTTATAGCGGACTGCCCACTCAGACTCCTCGCATCTGGGGAGAGCGACATGTCATAACTGTAGACAAGGATCAGAACTGGGGATAACACAGACAAAAGCAATAGAAGCTGGGAACTGACGCCAAGCGCTTCGTACGCGGACGGGCGCCTTCATTTCACGGACAACGCACTCCCGCACAAAAAGTTCATATCAAGAGCTTACAGAGGGGTGTTGTTACAGTCTTTGCATCCTTCGTTGGCGACAGAGGTGTAGCCAATGCTGGTCGTGAGGGTGAAGTTGAAGGGTTGCATGGTTCCAACACCTTGGGTGCCCTAACATGGTCGAACGAACGAGCAATCAAGACACCGGAACAGACGGCTAGAATCCGTGAGAATGCGCACCATTCCGATACCGAGCAAGGGCCGACCTCCATTACTGAGGACGACGGGCACGTCGATCCTCTGAGGAGGGGTAAATGACGCATATGCGGACGACAGGCATAGGGAGACAAGGAGGGAGGTTTTCATGAACATTATACGGCTCTATTATGAAACGGCGCAAGCTAGGTCGCATATAGTCAGCACAAGGGACACATGTAGTCGGATGTATGCTACTCACGATGCTGTCGCCAGGCAGAGGACGCCGAGGTCGGAAGAAAAGAAGACAAGACCCCTGAAGGCGAAGGAGGAGGGGAGCTCGGGCGCGGGCGGGGGAAGCATGGCGGTAGGGGATAATATAAGACCCTGTTCGTGCCCCATTCGAAATCATATCACAAGAAGCTCGCCCGCTACCCAAAACGCGCTGCCTTGACGCTTCCCCCCGCCTGAGCCGCCGGACCCCAGAACCCCAGAACCGCCCGAGAAACAAACCATGCCAAGCCATGCCACCCAGATTCAAATCTGCGATCTCTCTCCTCAGCCCTCAGCCTCCTCCCCGTCTGCCTCTTGTCCAAGAGGTTTTGCGATGACCCCAGTCCACACCAACCAAACGGTCGGAGGATCAATTGTTCCGTCCACTCGTCTTGAACCTAGCCATCCAGCAAGCGAGATGTCGCGCAATGCCGCCAGCCAAGGCCAGCCCGCAGTGCGCGCGCCCACACAACGCCCAGACCCCGCGCACTCCGACGGGCGCTCCCAAAAGAAAGCTTACTTCTCCTTACGGCATAGCCCCGCAGCACCCCGCATCGTCCGGACCAGCTGCTGATTCGAATCCGAGGCTTTTACAGTGCAGGCTTGAAGTTTCAGATTCCGACCAGCAGAAGCGAAGAACGACCTCTTTTCTTTCTTCTGTGCTCCAGATTATGATTATCGCCTGGATTTCCATCCCGTTTGCTCCTAAACTTGAAGTTCAGTCATGACATGATGACAGTCGGTAAGAGCACATCGTGGTCTCGCCTTCCTCCTTGCTCTGGAGCGGACACCGCACTCGGGAGGGCCTAGTTAGACTTGCGACCGGTAGGACCAAATGCCCCAGGCTTCCCATAATGACTCCTAGAAGTTGCACAGCAGGCTGTGAGGGGCCTGCATCGCCAAGAGGGGCCTGGAGGTGGCTAAAATCGAGGCGGTCTGTATGAAGACGTGTGGTTGGCGAGGTCGACGGGAGGGACGCCACCGTGACCACGAGTCGTCAGCAACGGCAGTGTGCGGATGTGACACACACCGGTGGCAGTGGAGGCCCATCGTGAACTTATGCCCGCCGATGGTAGGATACTCCGTGCACCAAGGTCATGGTGGTCTATTACACAGGGGAAAACGATGCTGGTTTCGCGCTCCCTCGCATTAGCAAAAGGTGCCGCATCCTCAGGAGTGTTTCCTGATAAAGGGGGGCAGGCACTCTTCGGAGGAGTGCCTGTAGGTCCCATAGACAACGAAAGCAGGCTGAAACTTGTATTCCTAGGACATGCGTCAACCCAGCTTTGTGGCTGAATGGCAGTTCAATATATGCTCAGGCTCCAGGCCAGTACCTTGCACCGCTTCGGAGGATGGGAGTCATGAGAGGAACGAAGTAGAGCTTCGATCCTGACAACTCAGACTGCTATGACGGCGCATTCGCAACTCTCTTAGAGGAGTAGAGGTCCCGATGCAACTGGTCGGCAGGCGCGACTCCCACCTGCGAGCTTCAAACCGAGAGTGAAGACGCCACTGAGATGTCGTCTCCAAAGTTTGAAGTAGCCTGTGATAGCGTACCACCCCGCCGGCCGTCAGCCGCATTGCTGAGAGTTCCAACACGAATCGTTGACAAAGTTTCCGAGCGACATTGTAAGGATTGATAACACGGTTTAGCGTGCGTCGACCCACATGCGTTACAACGTCGCGCCGCGCAGCGGCGACCTGACCACCCGCAGCGAACCAAAACCAAAACTCGAGTTTGTGCGGCCGTATGAGCTCTGAACTCAGTAAAGATATGATCTACATGTATGCTCCTCGACGAAAGCCACTACAGTGATCGTGTCGCGCTACCGACATAGACAGAGTCCGAACCAATGGCCCTGGAGCGATGATAGAACAGCAAGCCCGTGGTGTCCCGATTGAATGCGTCGAAGCAGCCGCGGCACCGAATCACGTAACTCGCCGCATGCCACTGGGGTTCTGTCCTCTCGAACCTTGCTCGCGGCATCCAGGTGACGTCGACCAGGCTGCATCTGTGCATGCGGGGAGCCGCAGCGACTTATGGTTCCGATTCGGATCCTCTCCCTGTATGGCTGGGGACCAATGGCACCCTTCGCGCTACAAGAGCATCTTGCTGATAACTTATTGGCTGGCGCTACACCAAATAGCGTTCGAAACCTGCGCCCATAACTTTCGAACGACGCACCGCTACCGAAGGGGGCAGACCGTGCGGTGGCGAGTGGCGTCGAGGACGGCCACGAAGCCAAGCTCCAGGTGGTGGCGGACACTAGCAAGTAAGCGCGATACTCAAGCACGCGCATGCGCTCGTCCTCGTGTATCTCATTAATACTTCCCAACAGGCACGTTCGATCAGCCACGCAGGCTCCGAAGGGAAAGGCTCCACAAGCACTTCAGTAACGTCGCAGGCAAACGACGAGGTGACGCAGAGATTCTCGGCCCGGCGCAGCACGACCTCTAGGAAGTTACGACGGACATCCACAATCGTGTTGCGCCGAGGCCGAGGTCAAAATTAAATACCAAGTTGATCCTGCTCTGCTTACACTTCTAGAGTACTCGGAGCACCATGTGGGTACGGCGCGCATTCATAGTGCTCTCAGCGAGCGCCCGTGAACAAAGCCCAGATGGGCCGGAGGGTCATATATGATCGAATGTCTCTGTCTCTGGAACTCACTCGGTTTCTAGCACTCGAGCTCACGCACAACCCGATTGATTAGACCTGTTGCGCGGGGATGCGAAACAGTGATCCTACAAGGTACGAATGAGCCAGGATGTCAGGATGTGAAGAGGATGTGGGTGCTCATCTACAAGTGTGTATGATTGTAGGGCGATGAAAACATGAATGAATGTTGAACCTGACTTGTAGGGACGCCCATGGGAAAGGACATCACAATTCGATCAACGCACCCGAGTTGACGAGGATATGTACAGGCTTGCGCATGCTTTGAGCTATCGCCGAACAAAATTGATAAACAAGGGCCGATATCTAGGGCCTTGTAACGTGCCGATAGTCGTGCCGTGAGCGAGATGGGCGCAGCGATGGTGGCACCAGTATTTCTGATATTGACGGTACCGAGATAGCGACATATTGTGGGCCCTGAGAATGGCATGGTGAGGATGTAGTTGAAAATGCAAGACGTTCTGTAAGCATATAACACAGATGTATCAATGGTGGATATTCTAACTGACAGTTGGTGAGAATCGTTGCGTCTTTACAGGACACCGGAACAAGGGGCTTACCTAGAAAGTAATGTGCGGGAGCAGTGGCGATATACAATAGTTGTAAATAGGATGTGCACGGAGGGAAGATGAGATGCTTTTTGATGTGGGTCCATATGCGATAGTTGAAATTATAGCCAAAGGTAACAAACAACCTGAGAGCAGCCTCCCTCGATCAAGTAAACGTCGTCTACAAGGCGCATCTATTTGACCTTCGCAGCTTGACCATCCTCCAGCCTTCTTCTCCGCGGTGCGATCTCGTCGTCCTCATGCTTCCATGGTTTATTGTTCCATTCTGGCGGAGGGAGGTATCCTTGTACTGCTGCATATGAGAGTGCGGGGGCCAAAGGGTAGCCAGGGACATGGTGAGGAGCAGGCGCAGGCGCGGGTGCAGGTGGCCGGAAGAATGAGGGAAGGGAGTTGATGAAGAGGGTGAAGAAGGCGAGAGACGAAATGACGAAGGCCTTCCCACGCATCATCGCAGTCAGAGGGCCTTCCCTGCTGAAGGTTAATTGGAGGACTCACCAAAGTCTTCCAGCTGATGGGCTCGACAAACGAGTTGACGACCTCCCCGATAACCTCCATGGTGACCTTTGTGCGACCAACTTTCGTTGGATCACGGTTCATGCACATTTCCCATGCAGCGCACTGCGCGGCCATTGCTGGCACTGAGCCCTGCGCACAAAGGTTGGTCTTGTGCAGCAAACTGCATTGAGCGATATCCTGCACGATGTCCATCGAGTATTCGGAGACGCGGTATTCGACGTCACGTTGAACGGTGAGGAAGAGTACCACAAGAACGTAGATGGCTAAAACGGCCAAGGCGGCGTTGAAGCCGACTTGCACGAAACTGGGCACATAGTCGGGGGAGTATGGGTCAGACGTACTTGTTTCTTTTGGAAAGAGAACATACCCAAGGAGACGAAACGGGAGGTCAGAGTGCGGAGCATGAGGACCAGCCATGTTCAACGTATAGTGATTCGTAGTCTTCTGCGTCAACGGCACTCGTCGGTGTTCATTCTCGCTCTCCTCCCCATCGCTCCCATCTTCGCCATCCACTTTCGCGCGGCGGCGACCTGTCCGGCTGCGTTCCCGATCCCTCCGCTTGTTGAAGACTCTGCGTAGCGCACCTACAGCCATAGTCCGCCCGTCCTCTCCTTCCTCCTGCTTCACAGGAGACTTCCCCGCAGGGCTGACTTCCGACATGTCAACATCGTGGAGCTCTGGTTGCGGAAAGGCGAGCTTTTCAGGGGAGAAGCTTGGTGGAGGTACCCATGGCGGGGAGTGTGGTGTTTGTGGGGCCGGCATGGAAAACAGGAATGGTGTGTCGCTCGGATGGCCGAACCCTGGCCGAGATGGGGTACTCGGTGTTGGAAATGAAGGAGTCGCGGGGCTGATTTGGTCGTGTGCGCCTACGAATGACACAAGGACCCAAGTTAGTGAACGCACCCACTAGACTCTGGCATTTTCTCCGACTCCCAACCGCGCAATATTGCAGTAATGAAAGTATGCTAGGTGCAGAGAAGGTCGAGCTTACGTTTAGACGGAGTTTGTGGTTCATCTCCATGAAGTGCCCACACTGGCTTAATACCACTGCTTGGCCGATTTGTCCATTCATAATCCATCGGGGTCTCGGTTGAGCGTTGAGTGATTCGGCTCATGGTCGTGAGTCGTTATTGATGCGTGTTCGTCAGTTCCTAAGGCTGCGTAAAAAGTAGGAATACAGGAGCCTCGGGGAGCGAGAAGAGTGCGAGGTGGTGGTCGACGCGAGAGTGGTCGTCGTGGCTCGTTCCGGTCCAGCTCGACGTTGCACAAACGCGTGTATCACGTGACGGCGGTGCTCGCATAGGCGTCTGTGCTCGCGCATCGCTCTCGTCGGTGTCCACGACGAGCTCCGCCACGAGGTCCTTTTGTCGCCACCATGTCTTTCGCTTTCAAACGCGCTGTGTCATGTAATGTCTCTGCATGTTTCAAGCATCCAAGGCCAACGTCGGCACCGTCAATAGCTCGCTATGCTCGACGTCTACATCCGCTGGCGGCAGACTGGGGTGGGATGGGCAATGCACATCCGGTCACAGCAAATTTGGTTCCCATTGTCATTGAACAGACGGTGAGTTCCGTTCCAACTGAGCCTAATTAGCTGACTATATGCGCACAACAGGGTAGGGGGGAGCGAAGCTATGACATTTTCTCTCGGTTACTGCGAGAGCGGGTAATCATGCTGTACGGACCGGTGTGTCTTCGAGCACCATTCAGGAGGAAAATGTGTATCTAACGAGAAGAAGATCAGGGACACGGATTCTGCACTCGTCGTGGCGCAACTACTGTTCCTGGAGGCTGAGGAGACATCTAAGCCTATTCACGTGTACATCAACTCCCCTGGTGGTAGCGTGACGGCTGGTCTTGCAATCTATGACACAGTGAGTGTGGTCTATGCACGCTTTCTAGTTCGAACTTGACCTACGCAGCCGTAGATGCAATACGTTTCGTCACCCATACACACCTACTGCATTGGACAAGCATGCTCGATGGGTTCCCTACTCCTTGCCGCAGGAGAGAAGGGTAAACGGCATGCGCTTCCCCACTCAAGCATTATGATCCATCGTGGGCCTTTTGCGATACTGTTGGCTGGCATGCGTTAACCTGCCCTTCGCAGAACCCTCGGGCGGAGCGTCCGGTCAAGCCAGCGACATTGCCATACACGCGAAAGAGATCCTGAGGGTGCGTGAAGTGCTAACAGGCATCTACCAGAAACATTGCGCACGCGAAGAGGAAACCGTCCAAGAGGGGCTTGATAGATTCCGTGTGTTTTCCGTCATACATTCTTCTGACTGCGGCTCATCCGCCTCGTTTTCCACTAGAGACTGCGTTGGAACGGGACTACTTCATGACAGGTGAGCTTCCTCAACGGTCTCACGTCGGGCATTCTCTCAACTCGAACCTTCGTAACCAGCGGAGGAAGCACTAGAGTTCGGGATTGTAGACAAGGTGCTCGAGCAACGCCCCAAAACCGAGAGTATCTAGGCGTTCCTTTAGTTCCAGAACGGCTCCCCGCTTACACTATTACTGAACCTACCTTGCGCGCCGCATGAAGTGAGGATCGCCGATTTGACAACCACGACGAACTCAAGCGCTGCTGGCAACATGTTTCCCAATATCTATCCCACCACTCCTGCGCAGATTGTCCCGGCAATTGCACATGGTTTATAAGCGTATGTTTGCGGCATTTCCCTAAGGCAGCTTTTACTGAATATCTGACATAGCGAAAATTCACCATGGTTAAACGTATTTAGCACTTGAGAGGAACGTTGGCAGGGACAGCGCACACTCCTTTGTTCAACTCTCCAGATTTCGCGTGAATTTCCTCGAGCACAGGCAATTCTGGATCAGGGAAATGGGTGCCGGAATTCAATGAATACTCCTAATTCCCAAGTTCGCACCCAATGTCCATGCGTCGGCAACGCATATCATCCAATGAACGACACTAATCGTAGGGAATCTGCTTGTAATTACTGGCTCGCGGCTGCACTGGGGCGTGGCGTGCCCGATCCCGTCTCCTTGTGTGCCATGGTACTGGTCACGAATGAATAGGCTCAATGTACTTGGTCCGAGGAGCCGTCCCGCACGCTTTCGGGGCCTTTCGCATGCAGGAACGTTGGGAATGTGATGTCGCCGTAAGCTCAACACGTACACCTAGTTTTCTTGTCCGGCACGGGATCCGTAGCTCTGCTGAGGATCACCCGGGCCCCGCGTTATCAGTAGGCCAGAGGGAAGGCGTGCTGGAGCTCGTTCTCAGATCTCCTTGGGATCTGCATAGCTCAGGATGGTGAGTGTCCCACGTCCCACAGTCTCGTCCAGATCGTACACTGATGTGGCTTTCGCGGAGTTTAAGCCTGAATGCCCGGAAGCCGCGCTGCCGTCCACCTGAGCCCGGGCTCACACACTCTATGTGACGCCAGCATGAACGCGAACGTTGTTGCTTCTGATTGCACGGCGTTCTCACGAGGCAACCCGAGCAGCCCAAGGACTTCGCAATAGAAACGACTGTAGGAGACTCGAAGCCGGCTAGTGCTATCCTCAGCGGCTTCTTGGCATCCTAGTCGGATCTCAGTGGGCTGAGAGCCCAATCCACATATATTTTTTTCACTGAGTACGTAGCGCTTCCCGCGCGGGTTGTGAGGATGCCATTGTGTCCAACGTTTCTGATATTGCAGGGTTTTTGCTCCTTCAGAGCTAGCCCAAACCCCCTCACAACATACTGTGTGAAAGCTTGAAGAACCTCCATCCGAGGACTGTCTCTGCGTCAAGGTAAGAACCAACCCAAATGCCCCGGCTTCTGTAAGAGGAAATTGATAGTCGAATCCACAGCACCTTGTGGCCGCCTTGCCGCGCCCAAAGGATATCCGTCTCGCTCATTAGGCGTGGCATCGAGCTTCCATTTCACTCGTACTGCATCCCGTCGTACCCGGCGTGGTATCACGGCCGGTGGCGGGGAGACGTAAGGCACAGATACAGCGGAGAGAAGTTAGGATGCACCCTGCGAAACCTCGCGTGAATTGAACTCTCGCGGACAGGCTCTCGTGCCGAAGCGACGCTGAGCTTGGGCCTCTATCGGCACATCCCTCTCGCTCGGAAGCGGTCAGACGTTGGCTAAATTAGCGAAGTCCAGGCTCCGCGTCGTCCCATGACCTGCTGGTGAGGTGAGGGTTCTTTGCTCTGCCCCTCGTGTTGGATCCGGTTTCACTGACAAGCCTTGCTGGTAAATATCCCGAGCA
Source organism: Ganoderma meredithae (assembly GCA_022814645.1). NCBI lineage: Eukaryota > Fungi > Basidiomycota > Agaricomycetes > Polyporales > Polyporaceae > Ganoderma > Ganoderma meredithae. The sequence goes on along the minus strand of JAKLMY010000082.1, from coordinate 59,354 downwards.
CGGGCTCAACTCAGATCCCGATTCTACCTGCGCTGGCATGGAATGGTACTGCAAGGCGACACGAGCATGTATTGGCACCGGCTGTCCATTCAGTCATAGCGGGTCCTATGCTCCCAGAGCTTCTCAACCCCCGTGCGCCAAGAACATCATCCAGTCGGGCAACACTGAAGCCGACTACATATGCATTGGACCCTGCGTCTTACCAGTTACCGCATCGAACGGTTGTCTTCAGTGGTGCATCAGAAGCCGGCGGCCCCCACATCGCCTAGGATGCCTTCGCTGAGGACGCTTCTTATGCCCGCCCTGCTGGCCAAATTACCAAGACCACTAAACGTTGTGGTCTGTTGAACTGAAAGTGTTCGCCCTTCCGTCCCACCCCTGACCCGGTGAGTGCTGGAGTCAGTGATTTTCCCGACATAGTCTAAGTGAACCGCATGCCTGTGAAATCCCGATCTACGCGCTCCAATCCATCCTGGCGCGAGCACACGGTCCGTCGCGAGGTTCTCGGACACGATTTCACCTAAATTTGCGGCGAGTTTCGAGTTTCTGTCCGGGGCCTCTGTCGATCGCGCGCACCCTCCGCAACGCATCGCGCCTTCTTTTCCGGCTAAGCTCCCTGGAAGAAGCCGCCGCCCTAGAATCCATCCGAACTTCCGTGGGGCGGCCTGCAGGCTATTGCGTCCGGGCCCCCTGCGCGGCTTGCCAGGGGCTTCTATCCCTTCTATCCCTGCCGTTTCGTCACCGTCTGTGGGTTCTCGACAGACGGAGGGAAACATCCTGGATGCATCACGCGACTGCGCCTCTGCCGCCTGCGGAACATCACAATAGCTTCCCTGCTCCTCCCTGCTCCGAACGCCGGAGCCTTGTGAGTCGCCGCTGCCTGCCCGGACACTTCTGTGACATGTTTCGGTCATAGAGAGGCGTTTGCGAGGCTCGTGGCTGGGAGGGCTTGACAGCAGGTGAGCGGCGCTCTGGCGACATCCACCTTCCCATCTGGGCCACTTGGGCTGATCGCCGTGAACGCAATACGCCACAACTCGATACCGTTTCTGTGCCATTGCTCGTCGGGATGAGCAGCAGGGCCATTGTCATGCCTGGCAACGCACATCTGGGGGGGTGCCATATGTGACTCAGTGCAGGGTTTCGCGGGCGGTATGGATATGGTCCTCTGAGCCCTGCGAAGTCTCGCAATATACACGGTCGGAGCGCAGGACGTTCGTCCGGAACCCTTGAGCCAACTAGAGGCTGTTTGTGTGGGACTTGGGCTTGATCTGTGCAAGGAGGATCCTCCTGAAAGAGGAGCGAGGAGGGCTTGTCCTTCATCTTGGGCAACGGTGACATTCCAGGAGTTTTGCGCCATGGCAACGGTCCGGCCCTCCTTCCTTCACGCATTCATATGTCGCAGCCCATGCGCACCACGGGCAACTACAGGCCGCTGTGTCCATGGTAGCGCCTGGGCGTACACATATTTCTGGACGTAAGAGTGTCGCCGTTCGGGAAGGTGTCAATCTATCATAGGCGCAGGGGGGGAACCTTTAGCCCCATCGCCCGCCGCACCCGGCTTCGTGGCCATGTCAAAATTTCGTCGACGTACTTTCCCGCCCCGCCACCGCGAGCACCTTGCAAATTTGTTGTTCCAACAGTTGGCCTGGACAGGCTCTGGATGCGGTGTCAGATACTGATTTGTCGTAAATAGTAAGCAGCTGAAAAGTGCTCGACCTTATTCTAGCAGCCAAAGCCGGCCTCTGGTCCAGACCATAGGTTAGGCGTCGGGGCGGGAGCTAAGGAGGAGGATAGTCCGATACCCCCGGATGGTTCACCACATATCATGATCTGACTGACCTCCTTCAATCCTTACTACTTAATCTTCCTCGATCGCGGCTTCGATACAAAGCGCGCTCGGTATACACACTTGACCGAGGTCGACTGTCAAAGCGGCAGCGGCACTTGTCTGTCAACCACTTCCCCGCTGGCGGGCTCGATGCTCCGCGAAGCCTCGCGACGCTTGTTCCTCCCCATTCGTCGTCATTTGATGATGGATGCAGCAGATGAGTGTATTCAGATCAGACACAGCCAGCCTTTACTCGTCTCCATCGAGCTATATCTGATGCCAGCACTATGTGGTGTCGTCAACGACTCGGAAACCCTCGGATTGAATTGATGCAGTATTATTACTATTAGTAAGTGTACAGCTAGCTAATACTGTAGTTTTGGAATCTCATAGCTTGCAATTCACCTTTGCATATCTCCGCAGGTCTCCTCTCGTCTGCAATGCGGTGGTTTGGTGGTGGTTGCGACGCTGCATCGGTGTCGGACTGCCACTAAGCACGTCTTTCAGAGGTACACGGCTTCGCAGGTCTAAAATGCTAAATATTGACCAGGTATTCAACTATTCTACGCCACAGGCGCCCTGGGACATACGCGTGATTGGCGAATGCGCGCTAAACGTCCCTGAGTTAATGAAATGGAGTTGTCAGACGCCGCCCGTCTCGCTTCCTGGGTCATGGTTTCACCTGCACAGACCCCTTCTGATTCAACAACCGGTAAACCGAACCACGAATACATTCACGAGGTCGTCTGCGGCTCCAGTGGGTAGCGGGTGGTATGGGCGGCAGCCTGTCTTCTGACATGAGCCCGCCACAGGGACAATCCCGCAGTGTTTCGGTCAGGGATGGCTGAAGGGATTGATGCAGGTGATGGATGATTGGCTTGGATTGGAATGCAGTCCATTTCTGAGGCCTGGTGCTTGACTGATCCACGGAAAGCGTTTTGAGTCCTTATATCGCGGGAATCGGGCGTCGCGCCGACCTTTAGCGGTCTCTCTTTCCACTTCATGCTAAGTTATTGGCTATGCCCGTCGCCGCTCTCTACCCTTTCGACCTCGCCGGTTCTATGCTCGCATCGAGAGATGATGCCGCTCCTACCGTCTTCAACCACCCGCCTCCGTCGGTTTTGATGGGTGGCTTAATCGCCCTCTTGTGAGTAAATGTAGTTCGTGTTTAAACTTTTGGAATACTGAAGATGCTCTCATTAGTCTTTCTGGCGCTGTGTTCATGCAAGTGGTGATGTATTTCCAACGATACCGACATGACCTCCCGATGATGAAAACTGTTGTACGTGTCGTCAGCTGTAGTCATCCGAAGTGCCATTGAATCAGCTTGCTCGAAGGTGTTCGTCGTGTGGTTGGTCCATCTTCCTCGAGTTGTGGTTGCATCTCCTCATTCGCATCCCATCTTAGGGTGCTCGATATCGTCCATTCCGCCATGATCTGCACAGCAAATTGGCAACTCTTGATACTCAACTACGGAGCATTCGCGTCGTTGGATCACATCGCATGGCCAATACCAGTGCGTGGTTATAGTCGTCGACATTCGAAGCCCTCCTTTAATCGTGGAGCTTTCAGATAACCATTGCTCTGACTGTAAGCCAAGCAACCCGATGCCGTGTCACCGCTGTTGAGAACATCGCGTTGCAGGCCCTCACAACATCCATAGTCCACTGCTTCTTCATTCATCGGATATATAAGCGTACGTGATGTGTTATGTTTCAGCATGTCGATGCGTGGTTGTAATCCTTCCTCCAGTGAGCCGGCGAAACTGGTTCATTACTGTACCTCTAGTACGTCCTCATCCTTTCTACCTTCGAGTCGGGCTATGGACCGCGTTTCTTAGATGATCCTTGCTTTGTTGCGAGTCGGTGAGTTTTTCTATTTCACGTCAGGCGAAGCCTCTGATGGTAATCTCGGGCGCCCGGTCAAGCCTCTGCGTTTGGTAAGTGCTAAAGCTCTAAAGTCCGACGACCCCAGAGCATACGCTGAATTTCACAACCAAGTTACCGCCGGACAGATGTGCGTGACCCTGGTTTGACACCTCAACTGTCAACTGACCCCACCCTAGGCTTCGACTACGAAGCTATGTGCTATTCATTCAGAAGTACACCGTAAGTCTTGTAAGCCACTGTCGCAGAGTTCGCTCCCGACTTGCTTCCGACGCTGCAGTACATTTTTACCGTCGGTTTGGCGACCTCCGCTGTCCTCGACATCCTAGTTACTTGCACTCTTTGCTACTATTTAAGAAGAGGCAGAGATGGTTTTGCTCGGTAGGCATCAATCACACGACATTGTACCATTGCTGATAAATTTTACTTTTGGATAAAGGATCAACCACATGATCGACGTGCTCACGCTTTACACTGTTGAAAGCGGCATGCTCACTTGGTAGGAGTGCCCTCCTCAGATGCCATATGAATATCACTTGTCTGACGTGGCGCGTAGTATTGCCACTGCGATCTCACTATTCTTCGTACGTTGACCACCTGCTTTCCATCACTAGCTGAGACACTCATGATCTTCAGTGGCTGTTTTTGCGAAGCAACTTCGTGTTCCTCGGAATGCATCTTGCCATCAACAAACGTACGTGCTTCTATGCGGAGCGCCGCTTCCTGGCCTTATCGTACCGCGCAGTGTACGCCAACTCCCTGTTGGCGAGCCTGAACGCACGCAAGTCCCTAGCTACGAAAGTAACAGGGTCCGACCGACACCCTCTCCCTGTCATTTTACCCACAAGTCGCATGAGCGCTCCACAACACTACGTGAGTGTCCGATCGCATAGTAGTGCCAGCCTGACCCGATCGATCGTTCAGTCACATCATCATGGGCGTACTGCTGCTAAGGTACGCCGCACCCAGCCACATCTCGCTTGAGCCATCCTTAACATGCGCCTTTCTGTCCTCTCGTAGCCTCTCCAAGTCGCTGTGGACATCGAGCGTACTATCCAGCTCGACGACGTGATCCTTGAAACCGAGACCGACAGCCCAACGCCATCGCTGCGTGCCGACACGTCTGGCAAGTCCGTGGACGCTCTGGACGTGCGCAAAGCTCGGCGAGAGTGACGGTGGATGGAGGTGTGGCGCCCCCCGACGGTCCCCGGGTGGCTGTGGCGTGTCGATTGGCCTCGATCTATACTTTATTGGTGCGCCGTGCTCGGGATCTGCGCGTAATCTTCGGGCTCTGTCCGTCATGTACATGTAACGAATGCGATCGTCTTGGACACTGGACTTCCTTGGGCGAATGCGGGGCCGGGTCCGAAGCATGGCTCGAGCGAGTTCCTGTACCTCGGGACTAAGAGACCTTGTGGCTCCGAGGTGATGGTGGCTCGTCCGGCGTGTGGGGCACCGTGCGTTATGAAGGAACTGTGGTTTGGCGTTGGACGAGCTCCAGTCTGAGTTCCTGCCCGGCGTGGTTCGTAGAAGATCCCGGTCAAACGCTGCTACTTTGTTTCCAGGAGAACTCAGGCGAGTGCATGAGGAGTCAGGGCGACGATGCAGCTGACAATGTGCGTCCATATGGATTTCATCGGTCGACGACAACTCATGATAGGATGTCTATACGAGGTTGTCGATTCCAGTACTCGAACGATTAGTGGCAGTACAAGAGAAGCTGGAGGCGATGGGCTTTGTTCCCGCATTCAGGACGCTGCTCCGTGGGATTCTCGTAGAAGTGCGCGTCACATTATACTGCCACCTTGTGCGTCTGAAAGTACATGGGATAGTCTTTGTCCCTTTCGCTCCCCATCTGCCTCTTGGGATCCAGAACCCAAAGATTTGGCGTACGTAGGTGAATAGGTGTCGCCTATGTAGCGACCGTAGTTTCTTGACGTTACTCGGGGCTCGGCGCCCATCTGTCGTCGAACGCCGCACCATCTGTACAAAACTGAGCAGAGGGTGGATAGAGTTTGGGTTGGCGCGGACAGCAAAAAAACTGAGCATAATCGTATAAAGCTGGAAGGGTGCATATTTCTTCGTTGCGTGCCCCCCTCACACGGCGACCCACGTTTCCCAGCGGCCATACAACCATGATTCGTCCTCTTCCCTCCGCTACTGTTCTCGACGCTTCGGAGGGGGATTGGACCACTCTGTACCAGTCCTCGGGGGCGGTACTGATCGGGGGACTAGTGGCATTGTTGTGAGTTGCAATCTCGTGGTGTCTTAAGTGGCCTCAGACGTACTGAATAACCATGGACGTGTCTTCTGAACCAGCTTGTCAGGCTCGGTCTTTATGCAGGTCGTGCTATATTGGCGACTGTACACTTCTGATCCCATAAGGACGAAGTCGATGGTGAGCGACGCCCTCGTTCAGCTGTAATATCCGATGAAAAGAATACAATGTCTTGATCGATAGGTCATATTTATTTGGGTTCTTGACCTTGTCCATTCCATGATGGTATGCATCGCAAACTGGGAGAATCTCATCTCAAACTTTGGGGGATTCGACAACTTGGATTACATCACCTGGTAAATGGCTCATGCTTCTTCTGTGCTCCCGTCACTAAAATCTTCCAGGTCTATTGCAGTAAGTGTCATCTTGTGATGACTCGAGTTGTCGTCTGTTGACAAATATCCGCCGTGAGGTTACGGTCGCACTCACGGTGAGTGGGCATTTCCCCAAGGCTCGGTGTCGTCGCTGATTCTCGCTCGGTCATGCGCAGGCCCTGACAACATTCACGGTCCATTGGTGAGTTCCCCGCTCGTCATGTGAATGGGGGACGATATACCCACTGGTTCTGGCAGCTTCTTTTCCCACCGGATCCATACCCGTAAGCGGCCACCGACCAACCGCATTCCATCACGTGTTGACATGCATATGGTCGCCAGTCAGTCGTCAGAACTGGTACATCACCGTGCCGTTGGTAGGTTGGAGCATGGGGCTTAGCGTTGCGGTTGCTGACAGGATTTGCCATAGGTAACTTTGGCATCTGTTCGCCTCAGTAAGCCCGTTTGAGATCTTTACAACCTTTGTACGCTCACCGGCGTTGCTTTGACTTCAATCCTTGAAACAAAGTCGCTGCTATTGGTAAGTAGTGCTTCCTGTAAGTCTTGATTATCGGACGTGCCGCTGACTGGGGCCGTAGTCTCTACTACAGAAATGTGAGTAAGATAAACATAAGCACCGGATTTTCGAGCACCCGAACTCACTGCTTGCAGGATACGCCTTCGCAGCTTCAGGAACTTCGTGAAATTTTATGGGGTAGGTCCGGTTAGCGAGAGTTCCGGGATAGTGTCGTTTATCGTTAGTAGTATGTCTTCACACTGGGCCTGTCGACCTCGACAGTCCTCGACATCTTGATTACCGGGATCTTGTGTTTCTACCTCCGGCGACGGAGGAGCGGCATGGCAAAGTTAGTCGACGTGAGGATTAGAATCTGTCTCTCTCTCTGACAACTTGTACCACGTGTAGGATGGACCGGATCATCAGCGTGCTCACCCTTTACACGGTGGAGAACGGCATGCTCACCTGGTACGACCACATATACATAGAAAGGCACTCCGCATTACCTCACAATAACGACGCTATGCCCTTTCCAGCATCACCACGGCCATCTCCTTGATCTGTGTACGTCCCACCAAAAGGCCGTCTGGATAGCTGACCAACTACTGACCGGCGCGTCCGGCAGTGGATAAAAATGTCAAATAACCTGGTCTTCCTCGGCCTGCATCTGGCGATCAGCAAGCGTAAGCGTTCGCCCGAGCTTCGAAAACGAGGGCAGCATGACATACCTCCTTCGTTTAGTGTACGCGAACTCGATCATGGCAAGGTTCGTGCGCTGAGTCTCGACCGCCCACAAGCATCTGCCCTCGATAACTGCCATGCTGACCTGCGCATCGCTGGGCCCAGCTTGAATGCACGCAGGTCCCTCTCCAACAGGCTAGAGAGCCTCTCGGGAAACAGTGATGGGGTCCCCATGCCGGTGGTGTTCCCAACCGTGCACTACAGCCCGCGGGGCCCAACCGCCCCCTGGTCGGTGAGCTCTAGACCTCCACACCCAAAGCAGCACTCGCACTGACGTACAAACCCTATATGAACGTTTCACTCGCCTCCCGCAAACTCAAAGCCTCACCCAAGTCCGACAACCGATCCGACCAAGGTGAGTACCGAGGGCGTGTGGGGGCGACGATCGGCTGGCCTGAAGCTTGTGTGGGGATTCTAGTCGCTGCAGGTCAACATCGACGTCGAGCACTCGATCCATCGGGAGGCCTCGTTCGCGCAGCCGGGGGAAGGGGACTGCGGGCGGCGAATGGAAACCAATAGCATTGTCTCAGGTGACGAGAAGCTTGCATGAGCGGCGAGGTCACGTTGCGAGACTAGCTCGCATATACCCGGACTTCAGAGGTTCCTGTGGGATGAGGCGAGGCTCTTGACGGGTTCCGTCGGACAGGGTTGACTTAGCCTGAGCTGGTTTCCCAACGTGTATCTGTATTGCAGTTAAGATAGGCGATCTGCATGTAATATCATTATCTTGAGTTATTATAAAAATGTTTTAAGCACTGAATGGCAACATGTTGAAAGCATGTAACACACGTTCGCAGCGGGCCTGAGAAACCGCGATTCGATCGGTTCCCAATGGTGGGGGGTGATCATGTTCTTGGTGCCAGTGCGTTTGGTGGGCAGTAAGGCATCTTCACAATGTCGGTGCTAGTCATAACAAGAAGATCGATAAAGCCGTATGGATGGAATACAGTTGAGCGGATCGCGACCCAGGGAAAACTCGCACCAAAGCATACAGTGATGATATCGTCACACCTCCAGGAATCTGGCCACACTGCCCCCTAGAAGAAACACCCAACTATCTCCACGCATCAAGGAAGCAAGGAAGCAGGAGCGGTAGTGTCGGGGGCGGAAAAATGAATGGGAACCCTCCCGTCATTAATGTTACTTCTTCCCGGCCCCCCCTGCGGCTGATGGCTGAGCCCCTTGCTCTTCCTTCTTCTGTATACGAAGACGCATATGGGCTCATTGACGCGAGGATGAAGCCATATGAGTAACGCACCTTCTGCTTCTCACGCAGAGCTGCAGCATCCCTGGGTGGCGTCGTGTGAGCACTATCATCCAGAATAGAACGCCCGCGATAAAGGCACTCGAGCGTATGGTCCAGAATGCGACACTCACTTCTCTCGCCGTTGCTGCAGAGTTGTCGCGCTCTCCTTGGGCTTATTCTTCCCCGCCGCGGCCTTCTTCTGCGCCTTTGCGCGGTCCATCTCCCGCTGGTTGCCGCCTACAGCACATCACCCCATTGAGGATGCGTGGCGGGACCTGGATTGAATCGAGACAGCTCATGAAGGGCAGCAGGGAAGGTGCTTACGAGTCATCTCGCCCAGACTGCTAGCGGTCGTTGTATGCGGCGAGGTGGAGATTCGAGGTCAAGTTGTTCGTGGGAACGCATCGCTGAATCTGCGCTAATCTGGCCGCCTCTCGGTCACACGTGACCACAGCCCACGTCACGGAATACGTGTCACACAAATATCATCCCATCTGATTCTCTGCGTTCACCTTCAAGTTAGTCCGAGCCTGTCCTCCTCGTCGACGAGATGACCCACAAGCGAGTGCGGATACGTCTTTCACTTATCGTTTGTGTCGCCGCGCATGCCCCTCAAAGCAGGTCGGCACCATCCAACTTTCAGATTGCCGGGGATATCCAGAAAGCGTCGCCCTTTAAACTTGAAGCTCTGGTTCCATGCGGAAGTCTACATGTTCTGGCCAGACTGCCTGCATGCTATAGGGATCAAGGTAGATTCCCTTCCCATCATGAACCCTTGACGAAGTCTTACGTCTGTTATCACAGCACGGCGCCGTAACAAGGGCTGTTGCAGACGGATGGACATGATGCGGGAATAGTGAAGGTTGAGCGTGTTAGACGGTCGGACCCGCGTCGGACTTACGGGAGGGACAGACGCGCGACGGATAACATCGACACAGGTAACGAAGGAAGCGGCGAGCGCGACGCTTGTGGATGTGATGGAACTCCAAGCCTCGGTGAGTAAGAGCTCAGGCTGCGTGTCGTCATTGGCACCGTAAAAATCTGATCTTGTCCTTCAAGCATTGCCTGTGTTCCTTGACCGCCCACGATCCTGGAACCCATTCCTGTGGTTTCCCTCGACCGTCAAAATAGATGGGATGATTGGACCGGAATTGTCCTGCCTCGTTGTCTTCTTCCTCGGCGTCATGTCTTGGCTTTAGACTCCGAAGAATGCCGCTGTCCCTGCCTCGCACAGCGCCGCGCAACCCGTGGGTGCCGCCTGTGGGGTTGTCCGGATATCGATCGGTGACTGGTGTGTGTATATGCGCCATTCCCGTGCAGCAACAAGCACTGATCGCCACTCTGCGCGTGTTTGATGGGTTACGTTCACGCTTCGCCGCAGTATGCAGGTTCTATGCCCTGACCGGCCGTTCAAGTTATATAATACCGTCCGTGGCGCAATGGCGGCTTGGACGCACAGATTGGCTCCATCATGCAAGCAAGAAGGCTCGACCGCACTGAAAGCAGCCTTCCAAGCCAATTTAGGATGAGAAACGTCCGTGCCTACGAGCTTCCTGCGCGGCATACATTTCATCGGCCCTTGTACACGTTACGCACCGCTTCATGCCGTCATGCAGCGGACCAGAAGGCTACCAAGGATTCAGGATGACAAACCGGCTGACAATTCAGTCCGAGGCTCATTGATATGAGAAGCGGTGAGCAATGTCCTGTGCGTGTTTCCCACTCCGTTGATCGACCTGCTAATCAACGGGAGGCTATACCGGCGGCACGACAGGCTGCCCGTGCGCGTGCACATAACTTAAGTATTCGACTTCTGGAAGCCGGCGGTGTGTTTTAAGCCATCTGACCGCAATGCCGTTCTGGCGCTGACGGTACGCCCATCTAGATTCCAGATATCCCCTCATTAGAATCCAGATATCACACCTTGATCAGACGCTTGTCGAACAAACGTGTAGACATGGGAATCGGGCTCATTTATCCGGGGGCTCATGACGACTGTGCCTGTGCGCGCTCGTGCCTGTATATGGTTGGTTTCCCTTCTACCCGTTCTCATGGAGCAAGTGAAGGTAGTTGGCGCTTCGCGAAGCGTCGTCACATGCAGATGTGGTGCCGTATGCGTTTCTTTCACTCGCCACTGTTTCATGAGGCGCACCTAACCTTTCTTGCACATAGGTATAGACCAGGTCTCGTGGAGTCGCTGGCTCAGAGGATCATCCCCTCCCGAATGCTATGGCGCACCATCTCCGTTCCTTGGCAGCGTCGCAGTGTAGCGCACAAATTTGGCACCGTTATCAACCTCTCGGCTTCCCCGCAACGTCAATGTTGGCGCCACCTTCTGCCTCGTGTCGCAGCTGGCCGCGGTCTGGAGCCACTTTGCACAGCAGTCAAGCGATCATGACAGTGTCCTCCGAGGACCATCAGATACACCCGGAAGTGGTGCGTCTGTTAAGCTATCTGTTCGTGGACCCTGAGACCCTTACAAGACTCTATTAAAGGGACCATTGATAAGTTTCCAACAAGGATCAGCTGCTAGGGGGGATCGAAGCCTGACGAGCTCAGACTCATTGTTCTACCGTTCAATGGAGGATGTCCCATCTGGAGCCGTCGTCCCAGCCTCGGCGTCCATCTGCTGACGCAACTGCCGGACCACAAGCACTGCGTGCCGGGATCGAAGCGAAGCAATCCGCCCCTCGCCGCTACTCGTCGCAGGGATATCCAGGGGACATCTCTCCCACAGGGCGTCAACGCGTGGATCCCGCGTCTCCCCTGCGCCTCGCCCCCTCCATTCGCCGCTCGTCACCGCCAGCAATTCTTAGTCTGGGCGGAGAAAGCCCAGAGGGCTGCGCGCGGGTCGGGAATAAGCTCGTGTGAACCGAGCCCGCGGGTGCAGAGTGAGGCCAGGTCGCATCCTCCCCTGCAGGCTGCAGGCTCCCGGCACGCGGAGTCGCGGAGGTTCTGGAAGGCGTGCGGCCTCTTTGCTGTCCACGCGTCCCAAGCAGCCAGCCGCCCTGTATCTGTGTCTGTATCGCGATCCCCGTACGGTAGCCTGCACGCGCGACACCCCACGCCGCCCGCTTTCCCACTCGCTGTTCCCTGTTTCCTGTTCCCTGTGGATGAGCCCCCGGGCTTCCCTTTCCCACCGTGAGAAGCCCGAAAGGACGTGGGGTGTGCGGTGGCATCAGGATATCCCGATGGGCCGTGGGAGGGCGCGCGGGCCCTCCGAGGAGGTCGCCACCTGACTTCGCGATCGCCCCCCTGCCAGTCTACATACATACTTACAGGATACAGGCTCCGATCGCCCGCTCGCGTTTGCGGCACGCCGAGCCCGGCCTAGCGGGTCGTGACTCGTGCGCGCAGATGAACGCGCGAAGCCGGGCGGGAGCTCTGTTCGTGAGTGCTCGCGGCAATGCGGGCGGCGTGCGTGTACGTATGCAGGAAGATGTAGGGTGCAATGTCGCTGCGCCCCGGGAGACGCCGAAGAGAGAGTTTGGTCCTTAATATGCATCTCCATCTCCATCTCCTTGGGCGGTGGCGGTTCTCGTCGGATGCGGTTCGTGCGTGCGTCCCGTGTCCGTGTTCGTATAGCGTTCGTATTCGTATTCTGAATTCGAGCATGCCCTGGAGTACTAATGCAGCCAGCCCATCGCGATGTGCAAGCAAGCAATGCAGAGCGACAGCATGCGAGCCTCTGCGCCCGAGCCTGTGCCCGTACCCATGCTCGGCGACAAGAAACATTGAAAGACCCTCCACGCTTCCGCCGCTGTACCCGCAGCTCGCCACTCTCGGGCTGGCCGTGGCGCCTCAAGTCCCGAGTCCCGAGCCCCGAGTCTCAAGTCCCTGCCCGAACCCGACCCGAGATGCATGAAGAGGACAGACACCATCTCTGTTCCGCCGGGACGCTTCGCACCGGGCCACTTGCCCCTCGCCAGGAATAGCACGACGTGCCCGACATGCTCGACATGGACGCGCGCTGGCATTAACGTTGACATAACGGGACATGTACAGTGTCCGCGAAGACCAGCACGGTTGCAGATACGAGAGCGCAGGAACGCACGCAAATGAACGAGCGGACGAACAGACGAACAGAGCCGCAGTCGGGAGCCTGACTGACCGTCACCGTGGCTGCGCGCCCCCATTACGCCGCTGTCCTCCTCCTGGCCTTCTTCTGTCCCGGATGCACTCGCCATTCAATCTGGATTCTACTGCTGAGAGCTGACGCTGGCGGGCTGGTGCTGGTGCTAGTACCGGTCCTGATGGTGCTATTGTGGGCCACGCAGCGGCGAAGATTCGTGGGCGATAGATAGGACGATCCCGCATCCCGCCAGATGCGGAAGGCTCCCACACCACCGGGGTGCATACAGTGCAGCTGCGAGCCAGGGGTCGCTCGGGCTTTGCGCCACTGGCTGTTTCTCGGTGGTTCATGCTTCGGTGTCACATCATCCCGTCCCATCTTGTGCTATTCTGTTCTGTTCTGTTTCTGGTCTCTGTTCTGCGGTGTTCTGTTCACTTCTGTTCTGATGTGCCCGCCTCCGGGTCCGAGGACCACGTCATATACATCACGATAAACTTATGGCCCGGACATGCGCAGGCTTGGATCGTCTCTCAGTTGCTTCCCCATCTCGTGGGCAAGCCGTCTTGGCGCACCCTGCGCGCTGGCTTCAAAGCGTCCGCCGCAGGCCCTCGTCTCGGATCCGCAGACGCAGGGCACGACATCGTAGGCGGCCGCGGACTCGGCGCGGGATCCCCTTCGTGCCGGGCAGCACATTCGACGTTCGATGTTCCCGGTCGCCGGTAACCGGTCACCGTGGATCTTGGCGTGCACGATTCGACGTGCTGGACATACAGTGTTTGTACTGTATGCGGTCGGCCCTTGCCCCCGTACGCGGAGCGTGGTGTCCCGCCTGATGCGGCGCCGCACGGAAAGGAGCAACGCAGATCCGTGCTATATGTACTCATGTGCGGACGGGCGGCGACCGGTGAAGAGCGGGTGACGGCAGTCGCTCTGCCGTTGTGAACTTCCTGAACTTGCTTTCTGCGACTCGCGCAATGGACGGGTGGCAAGCGAGGTGGCGAGCCAACTACCCACCCACCGGCCCAGGTCCGTAATCCTAACTCCCTCGTCCCATCCTTCCGGATTATCAGTAGTTACACATCATCATCGTCGACCTCGTGCCCCGATGCCCAGTTCTCCGCGCCGTGATTCGCTGGCTGGCAGCGTCTCTGTGACTGGCCCGTCGGCTGAGTGCACAGCTCTCTGCGGGGCCTTCTTCCTGCGATCGGATTGTCGCGCATTTCCCAGGGCAAGCTCGCGCTCGTGCCCGCGCCTCCCTGCTTGCCTGCTCACCTACCTGCCATTTCAGCAAAGCACGACTTGGATGCCCCCATCATCATCGTGCACGTCTGGCCCCGGAACCCGCCGCGGCGATAGCGCGCCCCTTGCACCCGCACCGCGACAATACAGTAATCCTGATCCTAACCTTGAACCACTGACTGGCGACCATGCAAGGTTGCGTCCGGGCTCGACGGGAGTTATATCGCAATCGCAATCACTCTCAGGGTGGGGGCGCGATCGCGACCAGGGGCGGGCGTGTGTGCAGGGAAAGATCGAGAACGCGAACGCGAACGTGAACGCGAAGCAGCACCGCACGCGCCCAGCCGCGGCGGGTGGGACGCGCGAGAGGGGACGCTGTACTATAGCTTTAAGTTAGGTTCACCGGTCGGCGTTTCTCGCTCTCGTTCTCGTTCTCGTTCTCGTTCTCGTTCTCGTGCTCGTTCCCGCTCAGGTGCCCGTGCCGCTGCTGCGGTCCAGTACTTACAGCAAGCACCTGAATTGGAATCCGGGCAGGCGGATTGCCGTGGCGCGCAGGCGGCATGCGGCGGGCCACGGCACGGGCCCCATAAGTAAGTCAAGGTTCTCAGCGGCGCATAGAGTCACTGTCAGGGAAGCCTGAAGGCTGAAGAGACTGGGCTATGGCGAGGTGAGAGATCTCCCTTCAATCTCCCCTAGTACATAAGACATGACAGCACAGTGACAAGAGAGCTCAAGTATGTAGAGCTGGCCCAGGTCGGGAGCAGTGCCAATGATGCTCAGACGCGCCCGCGCTCGCGCGTCTCCGAGCGAAGGCGGACGGTGGAAGGCGGAAGGTGGGCTGCCCGTCGGCGTTCTGAATCGCTCGTGCGTTTATCTAGGCTCCTGCTCCTGCACGGCTTCGCATTCAATATTCAAGATTCGTGCCGCGCCCTGGCGTGCGCGCGCGCTACGAGGAAGGAGGAATCGGGTCCTCCGAGAAGGACTGTAGGCTCTGTTGCCGTACGCGCGCGGCCGAGGCGGCAGCCGGTGTCTCCAGGGGACAATTTTCTCGAGCTCGATCTCGCCAGAAGGCTCGGGCGTCGATTCGCGGGCGTCGAGGAGGAAGGGGCCTCCCTACCTTGGCAAGGGTATGCATCGCGTTGCGTGTCATTGGGTTTCGAGCCTATATGGCGTATGCATCGGTAAACAAGCGGACAACGTAAGGAAGATTGGTTGGAGGGATCGCGCGCTGGCGCCGCCGCCGCGTTGCTTGGGTCCGACTGCTGCTCGGACTCTCTTTCAGTCTCTCTGCACGGGCGCGGGGGAGAGCGGCGATAAGCATGTTTAATGCCAGATGCGGACGTTCTGCTCAAGCGGGTGGTTGGGTTGCCAGGAGTTAAAGAGTTTACACACGGGCGCTTCTGTCGGAGGTCGTTCAATTCCATTGCATGCTCCATGACAGACGCATCCCGCACAGCGGTGCCTTGCGACTGGCGTCGCGCGATCGCGAGCGATGACAGCGAGGAACTTATGTGGGCTTCTGAGTTGGCAGCGGCGTATGGTCGCCGAAGAGCCGACGCTGGAACGGCTTCGAACATCGCGCTCTACTTACATGTACCAGCAATAAGTAGCGTACCGAATAACCCTCGGGGTTCGCCCGAACCGCGTATTGGTGCATAACTCGTGCCCCGTCGCCGGCTGGGAGAGGCCCCTAGGGCCGGACGCGGAAGGGGGGCTTCGATGTCGTCCGCGTTCGATCGCAGAAGGCCAGTCAGAGCTTCCGGGATGCTGCATCCTTATGGCCGAATCGGTAGAGTTTGGGTGTCGACGTTGGCGGGGATGATCGATGAGGCCTTGAGGGATGGGAGGGGGGCTTCTCACGTTCATCCGTGCACGCCCGTCGCGCACGAGACTGGGACAGCAGCCGGGGGCTTCCTGCAGCTGGCGCAGCTTCTTCCTCTTCATTTCCGCACTCGCCAAATGAGCGGCGGCGATCGTGGGACGTGTCGTTCTCTGCGTCTTGATCAGAGTCTGAGCCTGTGCTGCGTGCTTCGACGTAGCTCTTCCTTCGCAGCGGCGCGGCGGCGGCGGTCTCATCTTGTTGTTAACAACCTCTTGTCATGTGTCCGGAACGATCCATCCCAAGTTCCAACAGGATGCCGCCAGGTCGTTCCGTCGGCCGGGGCGGGCGGTGGTCGGTGCGGCCGGTCGGTGAGATGATCGCATGACGTGGTCGTGCTTTCCGTTGACACGGGCATCTGGGCCAGTGACATTGACGGGCGGACAGATCCATCGCCCCCATCGCCCCACACCACACTCGTCCGACGTCGACGGAAAGGCGGGGAGGCTGAGCAGCTGCAAATACAAATAAGGTCTTACTGCATATGAACGTCCTCAATTTCGTGCCTTGGGTCCAGACACGTCATCTCCACCCCCTCTCCACCTTAGCTGGCGGCGACGGTGGGCGCCAGCGCAAGGCCAAAACGCTACCAATCCGCCCTAAGTAATCCGCTGCGCAAATGCCCCGCGCCCCGCGCACCGGGCCACCCCAGCCACGTCACCGAGGAATGGTCGCAAGCCTCGTTGCAACCCCAGTGACGTCCGGCCGCACGGGGACGGGCATGCCGACATGATGACATCGAGACGAAGACTGACGAACGCGCAAGACAAACCGCAGGCGCATTTGAGCTTCCATAGCCGTAGTCTGCACGCCGCTGATTGGCTGGGACGCGGGGGGTGAGGCACATCCGGATTCGGAACACCGAGCAGGCCACGCCAAGCCCCCTCCCGATCCTGCCCGCCTGTGCCCTGTAAAGGCTGGCTAACGTAAGCAGCCGCGTTCCCATCACGAACACTGACCGAGATGGACGGGGAAAGTTGCGGGGGCGTGGCGTGGCGTCACTGACACTGGACAGTGGTGGCGTTTCCGCTGTCGACCAGAACCGACGGGCCGGCGACCTGATCGCACCGCGCGCCTACCACCAGGACCCCGCCCATCCCGCAAGGGGCAGGCTGGCAGCGATGATACGGTCGATGGCCAGGCCACGGTGGCCGATCGCATCGATACGAGACGAGCGCGCGTAGCGCGTGCTGGAAGGGGACCGGGGAAGTCTGGAACGGGAACTTTGCGGCGCGGTTCTCGGTCGGTTCGCAGGCTTGGGATGCGATACTTAGTGCGATGGGAAGGAAGGAGAAGGGGAAGGGGAAGGTTGGCAATGGCACGCGGGCGCCCGCTGGCGAACCTTCACCTTTCACGGCACGCTATGCGATCGTAATGCGGTCGTCGCTTCTTCTCCCGATGCATACTTTCTGCCTCTTCCTTGTACGCATCAACTCCCGCGCTCAGACGCGACGCGACGCGGCCCAAAAAGTCTCTCGAGAACGTTCATCCGCCTGCCCGGACACTCGGCCAGAGTCTCACTCGCAATATGCATTGTGCTTAACCTCGCCAAACTCAATTGCCCTCGCCATTCTTCCGTCCTTCGCTGGAACTTCGACTCACCCCACCCCCTTGCCCTCGCCCTGCCCTTACGTGCGCCCGACGGCCCGAGTGAAACCCGAGCCTGAATTTGTACGTTGGCCCCTGCAGCGATGTGGTCATGATGCATGCATGATGCATACTGTAAGTACACACAAAGATAGACGTCCGTTAGATGCGACCCGCTTCCGCTCAGTTGGCTTTCAATTGCAAGTTTTCAGCCTGAATTGTGTGCATGCCAGGTCCCCCACATTCAGGTCCGAGCAGAGATCGCGGGCGCTCCGCTGCGGCGTTTCTGTTCTCTGAGGTTCTCTGCGTATGCATGCGTGCGCGTGCCGGGGCTTCTGGGACGTGTTCTGCCGTTGTCCTCCGCCGCTGCCGTTGCCGTCGTTGGTTGTCGAGAGGAAGAATGAATTGATATTCATTTGTCGCCCATTTTCACGTTTCCGAGAGCTCGGGCGCAGGGCTCGGATGAAGTAAATCAACGAGCAACCCGAGCTCTGCAAGGCGAGGTGGTACCGATTTCACGTACTTGTAGTAACCGAGTGAGATTAATTGCTCGAGGATTCGGAGGTCAGCCCGCTCCAGCCCTTCTGTGGGAGGAAGGGGAACTACTGTTGAGCCGGGGCACCACAAGCCAGCTTTTATGATGGGGATGGCGAAGGACTCGGCAAACCTCCGACCCTCCAGCTCCCCAGGCTCCAGGTGCGAACACACGGACACATTGTCATCTGTCACCAGCAGCTGGCGCGTACATAACTTATTCAAATTATGGCGCCGCGGTCGGCGTTGAGTACGATTGGTCGAGCAAGCACCCCGGCGGCGGTAAGCTTGCTCCATCAGTGGCATCACGAAGATCTGATCCTGGAAGTGCAGAATAGCCATAAACGGGCCGAGCTCAGTACCGGATTAAGAAACACACTGACCACTGACTGGCGCGGGCGGCGTGCGAACGGGCTGTCGCTCCTGCGTGCTCTTGGCGGGGGTCGAGCCTCGAGGCGAGCAGCTCAGCGCGGCGCTGGCGCTCGTTAGAGTTATACGGTTGGCAATTGACGCGATGACGGGCACTAAGAACTCTGCAGGGCAGACGCTGCTGCTGATGTTGCTCTCGCGGTGTCAGGGAGAGGCGTGCCGCGTGCCGCTGGCATGGAGCAGTGCTAGTATCCGGAGCCCCGGTGTGGCACTGCCGCATGTGAGAGGGGAGACGGGGTGGCCATGGAGGAGTCGGTGGAGGACGCGAGAGACTCAGACACGTTGGGGATCCAGATCCCCGATGATCAGTCTCGCCGCAGAGTGAGGACCCGGAAGGACCCGGAGCGCGGGCGGGGGTCGAGGCGATGGCTGGCAGTGGGGGGGATTGGGCGTGCGTGCCCGTTACGGTTGCCGAGCAGATCAGGTTAGAATTCCAACAGAGTCAGGTTAAGTTCCTGGGATGTTCGAGCCCGATGGTCAGCCGCCGCTATTTGACCGGGAAACTATGCCTTTTATGGAAGGCGTCGGGAGGTGTCAATTTACTCGGGCTCGTTGTCTTTGATATCTTCGTCGCCGTGCCGTACGATGAGCTGCCGTATCTTCGTGCCCCCTTGGTTTTTTACAGGCGCGTAAAGCTCAAAATGGTATCGTTACATGACCCCGCTGACCGGCATTAATATACATAATATTGACGGAGTCATGTTCATCAATGCCGACCTGAAAACGCAGTGTTTAGCGGTTAAACAACAACTTCCCCGTCGTTATGTAATCGAAGAGGTGCGCGATAATGGCCTTTGTTAAACTCGTACAAACGTCCTTGCCCGGTCTGAAAAAGACCGCCGCTGATTAAAACCCCCGTGGGTTCTACAGTGTTGCTCAATGTCGCAGCCACCGAGGACGAGGTCACCCACAACGACCATGAAGGTGGCACGTTGATGGTATCTTTGCCTAAAAAGGCTGGTTTAGGCGCTTAGAATCGGCCAAGGTTGGGTGGGCCCTGTCAGCTCGCAGAAATGATGCACTGGTTTTTGAAAATTCAACCTGATCCTGCTCGGCAATCGTACCGTGCCTCACGCTAACGTTTGCCTGACGACGCAGCGACTCGCGAGCCGTTCGGCCCAGCTGCCTGTTCCAACGTTCCATTTCTAAGCTTCCCGTAAATTGCGGCGCGAGCACGCGCTAAGGTGCGTTAGTGGCGGGCTGAGACTGTCTCGGCCCGCCTTATGGACCACGCGCGCCCCGCCCGCCGCGCACTTCCTCGGGGCTGATGCCTGAGGCTCGGATGGCGATAGGTGACAGGCCTCCTCATTAAATAATGCTCCATGACCACCCGGTTGCGGTGAGGGTTATGCCAGTTGCGGGGCCGATAACGGAAATCAGGCTTGGACTCGCGCTGCGCGTGCGGGCGCGCTCGATTGTGGGATGCGCATGATCGTCCAGCTGAGATGGATGTGGGACCGCAACATGGGTGCCGAGGCACGAGGGTCTGAATCACCACGAAGAGGCCGGAGGGAGGCTGAGCACTCAGCAGAGGGGAGATAAGATGAGCGCGCCAGACGACATCACGCGCGCGGTGGGCCCGGTTGTGCAGAATTGCCAACGGGGGCGTGGAACTGGAACGGGGTGAAGAGGCGGGCAGCTGGTCAGGCGCGTGAGCGACGAGTTTGACCAGTGCGGGAAGGGGCGTCACAGCCGGCATGCGGGGGCTGTGTCGGGAAATTGGAATGGACCCGGAGAGAGATCAACCGCGCCAGCGGCAGCGGACGGTGGCTTGCTTGCGCTTCGCCTGCCAGTGCCAGAAGCGCCAGCTGGCGCCTGCGACGCGACGGCAACGTCACCAGGGTCTCCCATCTTGGGGTGGGATCCAGGACCCGGGGCTGGGGAATCGGATTCTGCATGGAATGGACAGCGGACACAGCGAGGGCGCGGAGGCGTCAGTGCGAGAACGGTGTTTTCCGCGCGGGTATCACTGATCTGGACCCCACGCATTGGGCGGAAGATTGGCATCGGGCGCGTGAGGGGAATTGGGTCGTCAGCCGTCAGCAGGAGCGCGCACGGCGGCACGCGGTGTCACACGTCACACCCATGCACGCGCGTAGACGGCTGCGGACGGCTGGCCGACAGCCAGGCCCAAATTGAGCAGGAGGGACGTGCACTGGCGCGTCCGGATGGGGGAAGAAGGGGGCCCGCGAGCAGGGGAACAAATCGCAGATATGATCGTGCGGAGCGGTCGCGTGCCCCGCCTGCGCTTAAGTATGCCCTCCCATCGAGCTGACGAGTCGCGGCTCGTCGCCGTCCGCGTCCGCGTCCGGGCCCACGCCCACTCCAACGCCAAGGGGGCGCACGAAACTTTGTCCATCCTTCCGATCTGGGCGGTGTCGTTCGAGACACCTCTCGCCGTCGGTCCCCCTTGTCTCGTGCCATGCGCGGGAGCACTCGCCTCCTCCCCTCAATGGCCGTGAGCCCGTCGCGGTCGCGGTCGCGGGGCGCTGCTGCTGCGGCCCTTGGCCCGACTTACCCGCGCAGGGCGTGGCGTGACGCCTGATGTGGATGGCAGGAGGGTGTGCTTCGCCGAGCCGGATTCGAACTGGCTTGTGACGGGAGAGGTTAAGTAATTCGATAGATAGGCGTGCAGAGGCGGGAGTGTTGGGATCTGGATAGATATCTGGATGGGATGGATGGGCTCTGAGCGGGCCGCAGCTGCGCGAGGTGGGAGCTCGGCGTTGGCAATGGCATGTTGGGAATCGGGAGCAGGGCTCCTCTGGTAAAATACTATTGCGGCGCGGTGCGACCTGCTTCGCGATCTGTCAACGCCAGCCGAGGAAGGGACACACAGACGCGGGGGCGGATGTTGCGGAAGAACGACAGGAGCAACGTTTGAACTCTGCGCTTCTTCTGGCCCGGATTCGTCCTGCCAGCGGATGGATGGATCATTGTACATACATACACGATGGTGGCATGGAGGACAGTGACTGCCCTCCAGTGCGGGGTGGGAGTAAGTATATAGGCATCGCATCGCGCATCAGGCAGTATGGTGCGCTGCTCTCGAACCGTGGAACCGGAATGAGACACAGAGATTGTTCTGGCACTGGAAGCGAGGGGCCGAGGGCCGCGCGCGCTGACACGGTGCTCTTGAATCATTGAATTCTTACTGCACAGGGGAGCGATGATGGGGTGTGCTTATGAATGAGTCATTATGGCGAGAGGGGCAAGGGGTGGTGATGTCCGGACGGCGATGATCTGCATGCGCAGGGAGCTTGCTCAGAAATGTCCTTGCTTGGCCGGTGAAGTGAAGGGGTACGAACTTGTGGCGGAGAAACGAGGCGTGGAGGCCGGTCAAAGGAGATGAAAGAAGCTCATGTGGACGTGCATTTATCGCGATTGGAGACGAAGCAGGCAGAGGAGTCGATTATCGCCAGGAAGCAGCCCGAAGGGGAAGCGCAAGGAAAAGGCCAGCGCCGGGGGGCGGACAGGATCGGAAGCGAGGAGGGAACATGCGGAAGGGCATGAGCAGTGCAGGCGTTCTGAATCTGGAATGGGCAGGCGCATGACGCGGGATCGGAGGGAAGATCTCGATCCTGGAAGATTGGATAGTTGCCGAAGAAGGGCCGATGGGTCGGGGGATGGTGCGCCCGATTTGGACAGTTGCATTTGCTTGGAGACGGGGAAGGAGACGCGCGTGTTTTCAGAGATTCCAATCTTGCCAAATTGTGTGGGCGTCTGGATGAGCTCTGGGGAGATCTCTGATCGTCTTCCTCTGCGCCCTGATCTCTCTCCCGCAGCCACTTATATACTCCTTCTCTCAATCCTCGTCCCCCTTTCGCAATCGCCTCCGTCTCGTCCCCCTTCCGCCCCTCGACCAACGTCACCGCCCACCCGCCGCCGTCTCTCTCCCCCTCCCGGTGGCCCTTCCCATCTCTCCCTGCCATGTCCATGCGTACCCCCCGCCAAGCAGAACGGGACATCCGCCTCCACGACCCCCACCACTCCCATTCTCTCCCCCCTCCCGCACATCCACACCCACATCCGCCGCACCTCAACGGCAACGGCCATGTAACACCAAACGCCCTTGCTGGACCTTCGAGGGGCGCACCGATTGCGTCTCAGGTTCTTTCGCCCTCGACGCAGCCGGCCGCGGCGAACGGCGAGGACAAGGCGAACCCACTGCACATTTTGAACCAAGCGAACGAGCAGACATGGCTGATGATTGGTGCGTGGGGGCCGGGCGCCCGAGGGGAGTGCCAATCAAACTGAAGAGTCGGATCACCAGGTCGAGTAGCCGAACAAATGGGCAACCTGGAGCACGCGTTATCCGCATATGAGAACGCGCTCCGCCACAACAGTCACTCGCTGCCTGGTCTCACCCAAGTCGCTGGCATTGCCCGGATCAAAGAGAATTATCCCAAGGTAAGCGCCATATCAAACCTTGGGCGACACGCTTCACGTCCTCCGCCTTACGTCATCGGCCACGCCATCCGTCGCCCGATGCATCTGCGCCTGGCCGTCGGTGCGCTGACCACGCTTGTTCTCCCACAGGCAGTCGAGTACTTCCAGGCTGCGCTCCAGGTTCAGGGTGACAACGGCGAGGTGTGGTCTGCCCTCGGTACGCCCCGCCTCTCCTCCTTCCCACACTGCCCCCTTCTCACTCCCACGCAGGCCATTGTTACCTAATGCAGGATGATCTGCAAAAGGCCTATGCCGCATACCAGCAGGCCCTCTACTTCCTTCCCAATCCCAAGGTTCGTCTCCCCAACACGTGTTCCCAAGGCACGCCGCTCACATCCCGCTATCCCTCCAGGAGGACCCAAAGCTATGGTACGGCATCGGCATTCTCTACGATCGCTACGGCTCCTTGGATCACGCCGAAGAAGCCTTCTCGTCGGTTCTCAAAATGGACAAGGGTGAGTTCCTCTCGGCGTCACCGGGCGACCATCGTGTGCTCATTTATTAGGTCTAGACTTTGACAAGGCGAACGAGATCCTCTTCCGCCTTGGAATAATTTACAAGCAGCAGGGCAAGTACCCTGAAAGCCTAGAGTGCTTCGATGGCATCTTGCGGAATCCTCCCAGCCCCCTCGCGCACGCAGACATTTGGTTCCAGATCGGCCACGTCTTTGAGCAGCAGCGTGACGTACGTGTTCCCTGATACGATCTGCTTCGTTGTTATTAATCAGATATGTGGCTTGTAGCATGTTCACGCGCGGGACGCCTATGAGCGTGTCGTCCAGGAGAACCCCAATCACGCTAAGGTTCTCCAGCAGTTGGGCTGGTTGTACCACCAGGATGGATCCTCGTTTCAGAACCAGGAGCTCGCAATCCAGTACCTGACTAAGAGTCTCGAGACAGGTTAGTGGGACTTCGGGTTCCGGCGGGGTTCGCGTTCTAACGCCATGTTCCCTCAGACCCGGGCGATGCGCAGAGTTGGTATCTGCTTGGCCGGGCGTACATGGCAGGCCAAAAATACAACAAGGCGTACGAGGCCTACCAGCAGGCTGTGTACAGGGATGGTCGGAATCCGACCTTCTGGTGCTCCATCGGCGTCCTCTACTTTCAGATCAATCAGTACCGGGACGCATTGGACGCGTACTCCCGCGCGATTCGCATCAACCCGTACATCTCGGAAGTGTGGTTCGACCTGGGCAGTCTTTACGAAAGCTGCAACAACCAGATCTCCGATGCTATCGACGCATACGCCCGCGCCGCCGAGCTTGACCCCACCAACAATGCTATCACCCAACGCCTTGCGCTCCTCAAGAACGCCCAGGCTACTGGTCAGGCGCTGCCCGCTGCCCCTGGTCCGCAGGATGTACACCCTACCGCCTACGCGAACCCCATGATGCCGCCTGCGGGTCTCGGCGGTCCTCCTCTCGTGATGCAGGGCAACTCGCGCCCACTATTCCCAGCTGATGCTCGGAGCGGTGCCACGGACCTTCCACTGCCGGTTCCCCCTCAGTTGCAGAACAGGAACTCACCAGGACCCTTCCGAGGTGGTCCCCCGCCGCCTGTCGTGCTGGATGAGGCGCGCCACGCTCCCTCCCACACGCCGCTCGCGCCCATGGACATTGACAGGCCGCCGATTCACGGACGCGAGCATTCTAACTCGTTCCCTCCTCCGCCTGGTCGTGACGTCGGCCCTCGTGGACCGGCTGGCGGCCTGCTTCATCATCCCGCGCCCCAGCCACAGGGCCCACCGGAGGCGCTCCGTCACTCTGCTCACCCCCAGCACCCGCACGAGCCCCCATTCCACCCAATGCGGGTTCCTTCCGCGTCCGCTTCTCCCCCTCCCCACGCGCGCCCTCGCTCGGTGATGATGAACTACGCTGAGCGTCCCTCTATGGGCCCGGCGCAAGGCTCAGGTTCCCGGCGATCCCCTCCGCCCCCGGGGTATGGGCGTGATGGGCCTGGTTGGGACCGGCGGGTTCCTGTGGATGGCCCCGAGTGGCCTGAGCGCGAGTCGCGCGGCCGGCCTCCGATGGACTACGGACGCCCTCAGTCTCAGTTCTACTCTCGCGGCCATTCGCCTTCCGTTCCTCAGCGGCGTAACAGCTCTCGCTCTGCAAGGGACCGCAGCCCCCCAGAAGCCTCGCCTCGATCGGCACACCCTGGATACCTTGGTGGGCCTCAGTACTGGGACGCCAAGAACGGCGTGCCTGGTCCCGCTCGGCGTGCTTCGCCGCCACCTGCTCGCCCGTCTGTACACGAGATGGCACATGAGCCGGCGGGTCGGCGATACGACCCTGCGCGCGAGTACCAGCCCGCGCCGGAGCGTGAGGTCGTGTTGGAGTCTCGCGCTGAGATGCCGTATGCGAGCTCCCCTCAGGCGATGCGCATGCCCTTGGCGCACCAGCAGCAGGGCCGCACATCCGAGAGCCCACATCTCTCAGCGCAGCAGGTGGCGGTGGCTGGGCTCGCGGATCCGAAGCAGGGCCGACGCCGCCAGACCCGCGACAAGGACTCGGAATCGAACTCCTCGGTGACAGGTGACTCTGCGAAGAAGGAACGGAAGCGGCGTGCGCCACAGCAGAAGCGCGTCAAGGAGGAGGGGCAGCGCCTCGAGGGACCGTACGATGGCCCGGGGGCCGTGCAAGGCGCGTTCAAGGTCGACTTCGGCCGACCGAAGGGAGCTGGGAGCCCCGAACCGTCCAGCTCGAACGGGTCTGTGTCGGCAAACAGGTCGGTGCAGCCCTCGCCTACCAACTCGACGCACTTCACGCCCTCTCGCCACCTCGACGAGGACTACGACGAGGGCGTCGCGGACGCACTGATCGGTCTCAAGAACTACCAGCCCTCGGACCCCCGCGCCTTCGCCGCGCCCTCCGGTCCTGGTGGCCCACGACTCCCACCTGCAGCCTCGCCACCTCAGCAACATCTTATGCGTCGCCCGTCGGTCTCGTCGCGCACATCGCCCTCGACCAACAAGCGGCCACTCAGCCCTGGGCCAGAGGACCATTCCGACGTCAAACGCTCTCGCGTGGGCAGCATGAGCCAGCGCGTATCGCCACCGACGAATGGGAGGCCAACGCCCACGCCTGGACCCGGTACGCGTCTCAGCCCGATTCCCTTCCGCCAGCAGCCAACGTCGCACTCCCCAGACATGCGCCAGGTCCCGGGTCCCCCAGACAGCGCGCGGTCGTCGTACCCGCCCAGCCCGCAGCTGCCGATGACGCTCCCGCCGCATCCACGCCCGCTTGGCGCGGGACTCGCGGGGCACGGTGCACACCTGCCCCCGATGGGCCCGACGCGCTCGCCGCCGTCATCCGGGACGAGTCCGGCGGAGGACGAGCGGATGGGGTCAAGGTCGGCGTCGCCACCCCGCGGGAAGCGCGAGATCGTGTTGCACCCGGGGCAGGGGTCGCCGGTGGTGGGCCCCGGGGCGATGGCGATGGCGATGAAGGGGACCCCGTCGCCGTCGTCGAGCACGGGTCGGGAACGGGAAAGGGAGAGGGAGAGGGACAGTAGGGAGCGGCCTGTCGCGTGAGCACCGTTTCCTTCCTCTGCTGCGGGCGCTGCCTGCCCTGCGTGTGCGGTCGTTCATTGTTGCGTTTTGCTTTTGTTTTTTTGGGTCGCGGTTCTGCTCGATATCGATGCTGCTCGATGAATGCTCGGTGCTCGGTGCTCGTCTGCGGGTGTAGGCGGAGCGCGATGCCGGTGGTCGGCGCGAACGCGCGGTTCAGGTACTAGTGCTCGTCGTCGTCGCTGTCGTCGTCCGTGGTTCGTCCCGTCTCGTTCCGTCTCGTCGTCGTCGTCGTCTCCCTGCCGTCTTTCCTCGCTCGATCGCTCGCTCGCATATGTCTGTTCTCGACGACATGTTTATCCGTCATGAAGCCTCGCTTTGTATATAATCGGTCGTTTTGCAGTCCTCTGTCCGCCTCCTCTCCCCGCTCTTCTCATTTCATCATCTCATCACTTATAGCTAGTCTTTCCGCCATGGTCCTATCGCTTCTCTCCGCTCCTCTCGTATGTAGCTAGTATCCGTAGCAGCATTATAGCATCTGTCCCATACCATCCCTCCTCTTCACCCTCTGTCTATCTTCGAGTCCACATACCAAGCAGCCAGCATTGCCACCAAAAGATGTTGCGAGTTCCGAGACAACAAGTTACAAGCTATTTAGCTAAGCGCCATGTATAGTATGCCCAGCTGCCTCAAGGAAAGAATCGGAATCTGGCGGTTCGCCGCCGCTGCAACCTACCCGCCCTTGACGGCTCCGGGTCTGCGAAATAGACTAGAGTAGGTGACTACGTAGTACAGGGAGGCTTGACGACCGGGTAGAGGCGGATGCCAGGGAATTTGGCAGTGAGCTGTGTGTGGATGTGGAAGTATGGAGTGATGTACGACACGTCAGTGCCATCTGTACTAGGACCTCCTCCACCAATAAGAACTCCCACTATCTTGCCAGTCCTGTCGAGGACGATTGATCCCGAGTCTCCAGGCTCGGAGAAGCTGGGGTGGTCCTTGCCGTACCTCAAAACCGCGAGTTCGATAGACGTCTCATTGAGCCCGTAAGGAGGACAGCGGCGAACGAAAGATTCGAGGCCGTTGGTGCGACCAAATGTAGTTCCTGACACCGCTCCGTTCTTGACGACAAGGAGACACTTCTGGTTATGGACATCAAGGTGCTTAGGGTTGCGTAGCTCATCCTCCTGGACGATGCCATAGGCTTCAAGGAGGCCGTTGACAGAGTATTCATAATCTGCCGAGTCAGCAGCCTGGGGCCACATGATCTTGCCGTATTGGGAGGCCGTGGAACTCGCAGCTGTAAAACAAAAAGAAAGTTAAAGTTGAAACAGATCAAACACAAAAACATACGAAAGGAACGTACCGACGTAGACCTCGTTCCCTTTGAAAGTACTCCAGTCGATCATATCATCGTAGAGCTCAATGAGAGCTCAATCCCTAATGAACCCGCGAAGCCCGGAGGAAAACTCGATCGGCTCGCAGTGGAGGACGAAACCGATGACACGCTTGCCAGCGTCGAGACGGTCCTGGACCGTATTGTATAGCGCATTTACCTGCTCAATCCTCTCCTTTGCGCCATCCACTAACGATAGGAACTTAGCGCGTTTCTGGGTAACTTTCGCAGGTCGTCTGGGACAGGATCCCCGAGCGTAACAAGCAGGGCATCCCAAACTCTGATCCAGCGAACTTGGCTGTCGATATCCTCCTTCAGGGCCTTGAGTGCGTTGTCGTAGATCCCGGACCCGGGTGAGATGATTTTCTCGCGAGGCTGGCTCGTGTTGATGATAGTTTTGCTGGCGTTGGAAAACTCGGGAGGAGGACGGGCGACATGTGCACATGTCAGGAGGACGACACGCTTGTCGTCTCCACCGAAACTGTAGAAGAGAGAGCCTGTGCTGGCGTAGTGGGGGAACTTCAGAGGTGCGATGGAGAGGCCAAGTGTGCTGGTGAAGACCTTCCGCAACTCAGGGACATCATCAAGGAGAGGGTTGAAGGAAAGCAGGCAGGGACCATGAGCAACGGAGTGCGTCGTCTCCCCCTCCACGACAGCCACCTCGGCCTCGGCAAAGCCGGCTTCGTGGAGCATTTTCTCGGCGATGGTGGCAACTTCAACGGCGCGAGCGAAGGGGACGGCGAAAGGCTTCACGCTGACGACGACGACGAAAGGGCAGAAGGGCTGGGGCTCCCTGGCGTTGGCGTAGGCGAGTGGGTTGATGAAAGTCCACTTGATCTCCATGGTATCCATGAATCTCCACATGGCTTGCCCCACGGAGCGCCAGTCCTCCACTTTGTCCGGCAAGTACACCGGACGGGCCTCGCGTATAAATGGCTGGGCTTCAAGGCCATCGCGGATTTCCCAGACGGAACCCGCCTTGTAAATGCATGGCATTGAGCTTCCGAAAAAATCCGTGTATTCGTCCGTGAGGCGGCGGGCTCCGACGGGGTCGCCGTCGCCCGGATTAGTACCGTTATCGGTCATCGAGGGCAGAGATGTGAGAGCGTTGGTAGTAGATGCGATAGTGTCGGTGGCAGAGAAGACCGTATCAATGGGAGAGACGGGAGGTAGGGGAACGGCTAAGGAAGATATAAAGAAGTCCCAAGTCCAAGCACTCGAGATTAGTTATAGGGGCACGGGGCGTGGACGTCACTGCCGACGAGAAAGGAGAGGAAAGAGGATAGAATGAAGCATAAATCAGCAATGAGGAGGAGCAATCGATCCAACGAAGGTCGCTTACTTGGGTAGTCAAACTACTTATCTTCTTTTTCCAGGTGATAGAGGGGTAGCGGGACAGAGACGTCGTTGGATAGACGACAAAAAATCTGCTAGGGGGACGAAGAAACAAAGTCAAGGTCAGTATACTTCGAGACACGAAGGAAATCGCAAGACAGCGCACCAAGGATACTCGGAGAAGGTGAAGGGGGAAGGCTGCTGGTAAAGGAATCACTGCATTTGCCTCGCATCCTTTCCCGGGCGGATTAGTTGGAGCAATACAAGACGCTGTATTGTTTGAACCAACCTGTGGTCGCCCTAAGCCAGAAAAAAGTAGCAGAAGGGTCGAGCAGTTGTAAAGCGTTAGCGGTCGATGGCCGTGCAGGCAGGGTCTTTGAGATAGAGGTTGGTTGAGGGCTCAGCGCTCACGAGTCCGAAGGAATACTTGACGATAATCTTGACTGTCGACTGAGATGAAGGCGGACGTGGATGGGGGATGGGAAAAGGACGATTTCAGGGCTCCGAGTCGCAGCCCATCGGGCTATACATGCACGCCGCGTATCCCTCAGACCGAGCTGTCGACCAGGATCGCTCGACAGAGACTAGAAACCCGTATGATACACATGCAGAACAGTCATAGAAGCCTGGTCTCCGATCCAACTGTGAAGGAACTTGAATGGCTCCGAAGCCCGACACAGCGCCTATTTATATGCGACCCCATGCAGCCAGGAGAGGTAGCAACAGAGCCTACCGTCTTCATGGCGTCATGTGCGAATCAGAGTCCTGCTCGTAGAGACAGATGGATGGAAAGGAGTACGAACGTATACGAGAGACCGATGTGTGAAGGTGGAGCGAAAGGACGCGAGTACTGACATCCGCGACCAATATGGGGAGGTGGAAAAGCGAGGACTAACTGGGGAGTGCCGTGCCGATCCGATCCGATCCCCATCCTTCCACCTCAGGCTCGTGCGATACCTCTGCTTGTCCGGCATTTCTTCTTCTATGAATGAGAGGCGTTTGGGTGAACAAACTATGGGTTACATATTTGCAACTGTGATTACATATGTAATACCGTTGTTAACCGATCGCCACCAGGTATCAAGCATGTTCAGAACGTGTTTTCCAGTGTGGTTGCCCTCCATGAGGCGTGTCAGCCACACCCAGCCAGGCGGTGAATCTACCGTTCCCACAATTTGAGGCGCAATTTGAGGCGTAATTCTGGGGACAGAAGTGGCTTCGCAGTCCCCTTCTGCGATAGGTCCCCTTCTGCGATACACCAGGGGTGGTCAGAGTCGGCGATTCTGCTCGTTTCCGACTTCGATTCTCCCAAAAAAAGCAGGTCCCAGAATCACCCTCAGGGCCAGAATCAACCAGAAATGAGCAGAATCGTGAACTCTGACCTCCCCCTCTTATTTTTTTTTTACAGAAGCGACTCCAGGGTTGCTTCTGCAGCCAGAATCGCCAAAACTTTTTGCCTCCTCAATTCTCTGGCCGCTTCTGGCGACTCCAAACGCTGGTTGCAGCGTCCTGTAGTGTCTACAATTAATTGGACATAAAAGTGGGGCGGCCTGGACGATTTGAGGCGCTCAATTTTTCTCAAAATCACTCGAGCAAGACCAGCATCAACAGCAGAATCGCCAACTCTGATTGCCCCTATTCTGCACAATTCTGGTGACCCGAATCATATTCAGAATTTGTTCACAGAATTGTCCCCGAAATTGTACACAATCGTTTACTCTGATCACTCATAATTTCAGTGTTGGACGTACGGGCCGATGCCAGTGCCAGAAAGTGTGCATGAGGGACCGCGACGGCGGACCGCCGAGGGCGGAGATGCTCACTCGTCGCCCGCACTGGTGATCGTGGCAGGCCTCGCGATGCTATATACTTAGGAGAGGAGAGGCCCGGCCCGGGGGATCGGGCCGTATCACTGGCAGCTGGCAGGCGGCGTCACTGGCAGGGTGTAGATCGCTGGGTGGAAGGGAGGCGCGGCGTCCGAGTCGCAAGGTGGACGACCTGGGAACGGGCGAGCCGTGTCCTCGGTGAGCTAGAGGCGAGAGCTGCAATGTTCGATGCATGCATGATCGAGGTGAACCACGTACTGTACGTGCCAGTACAGTAAACGGCGCAGTGGAGACGATCGGCTTCGATGGGTCGTGCTGGAGCTAACGCTGCTTCCGCCGGCAGTCTTTGAGTTCGTTCCTCGTGGCCTGGGAATTAGAACTTGAAGCGACAGCGGACTCGAGTAGCGCGGCTTCCCCCGGCCACGATGCATGATGTATGATGCATGAGCCGGGCAGAGGTCGATCGTCTCGCTGACGACAGAAGACAGAAGACAGAAGACCCGGGCCTCAGGCAGTGCTGCGGAGGCCTCTACAAGGCTATTCGATAGGCCTGCATGCAAGTCGAGAAGTAACGGTAGGGACGTAATGACTCATGACCCGCAGCCGGACGGTCGTCGTCGAGTGACTTTGCGGGGGACGCAGTCACGCTGAAAGTGAAAGAGAGCTCGGAGATCGGAGGTGGGATCACGGTGGGTCGCAAAGGGGCATGTCATTGGCCATGGGTCCCGAGCTTGAGCTTGAGGAGGCTGCGTACGAGGTCGACGCGAGGGAAGAAGAGGAAATAGAGTATGGCTCGTGGCGGCGCACCGCTAGTACCGGCGTGGACTGGGTAATCACCGTCTTCTCGGGTAGGCCGAATGTCGGATACGGGCCCGAAGCCAGCCCATCCTCGAACGTGGAGAGAGATCCTGTGAGGACTGCGAGTCGGATAAGAGAATGCGAATGTAAATTTGGGGAATAATGAATTTGACGGCTGCGGTCGCCAAGGGCTCGGACGGTGATGGCGAGACAAGTTGCCTTAGGGGGAGCAGCCCCGAGGCATACACATGCGTCCAGCCTGGCTGTCGCGGGAAGGACGAAGACGGGGCGGAAATGAAGGAGATATTAATGTCGGGAAATAGCCGGGCATGAAAGGGACTGCGGCAGCTCATGAACGATTGTAAAACTCGGCGGCCCGAAGTGGGCGGGAGATATGGTTATACGACTTACTATGTTCGTTACGCGACGTTTATCGTGATGTCGATCTGCACGGAATAAACATAAACATCGGGTTGGACGGCGTAGAAGGGTTTGGGCAGAATAATAGGACTTGCAAGTTTCCCGGGGTCCACATCGCCGGACGGGGAGCTGTGTCGGCCCCCCACACTCATTGCGATCGCGAGCTCAAGGCCACGACTCGATCGTGTCGACTACGTACTGCCCAAACGGTCACTGGTCAGGTGTTGGGGTACGCACAAGCGAAAAGACGTCGCCACGTACCGGGGTCATGGCGTCCGACAGATGCACACTCTCCCGGTGAGACGCCGCATTGAGATTGAGGACAGGCACCCGAATTGGGGACATGATCGGCATTCGCCCTTCAGCAGGAGAAATTTTCCATAGAATCGTCGTGGTGACGGTTTGTGCACTGGCGCCGCAAGCAAAGGCAGAAGCTTCGACGATCGAACTGGCAGCTGGATTCTAGAACTGTCCCCCACGTCAACGACATCCCTTCACAACATTCATATTCAGCACTTACGGTGGACCTTTTCCCCAGAGAGGACAACTCATCTTCTCTAGAGAAGTAATGGGGGTCGAGGGCGGGGTCATGCCTTCATTGGAGAAATGACATGGTACCTGTCGAAACTTCTGATCAACACTACCCCCTACCGCTCCCGACGTGATATTTGCCCATGAATTGGGATGAGCGCACCGGTGAAACACCTTTGTGGGCTCTTCACAAGTTGTCAGGCGATCGCGGCGGTCAGCTGAACAATTTCTCTTGCTTTTCGGACGTGAGTTCACAAACTTTTCTTGTTCGGTATGCTGAAAGCACTTACTGGGCCACTGGCAGCATGCGTGTGGTAGTCTCTCACGCAACATCCACGACACGATGAACCACCTCATTTCCACGCTATGCATTTCTGAGCTTGAATAGCAGTCAGTGAGGCTAGTGGCCGACCCGGATGTCCGTACCGAAACTAGACAGACGACTAGCGAGCGAGATTCGCGAAAGCGGACGGTGGGGCCGGCGAGAAGAGTGCACCCTCGTATGGCACGGAAATCGCGCACTCGCGATGCCTTCTTCGAGTTCATGGCGACATCCTTCACGGCTCGTTCACCGACGACGCAATGGGGCCGTATGAATAGGAACACTAACTTGAAGGCGGATACACCATGCACCATACCTGGCGCAACGACTGGGTAGCTCGATCAGCCCCCTCACACAGAATGGCACCTGCAGAAGGCTCTCCGGGATCAGTCTTGATGTGCTTGAAATTTCAATGCGACGTATGATGCATATGTTCAGGAGCTCACGCAAAGGGCAAGACGTAGGAAAGCAGTGCGTTGGGATGGTTCAAGCAAAGGTAGGGTTACAAACGATTGCGGTCGGGACCGAACCCTGCTGGTGGTCGCTTAGACGCCCAAATCAGGGACCAGACCAAGCGTCTAAACATGTGTGCATCCTGTCGCCTGTTCCCTGCGCACATCCTCCGTCCCAATCCGTTTTGCACGCCAGGCCAGTGTGGCACTGGCACGCCGCCCTCCTGGTAGCTCATCTCCCCACACATCTCGACCGACCGCCCTCTTGCCAGGCCAGGCGTTCGTGGTAGACTCTCTGCGCCCTGCCCGTGCCGTCATCGCGATTCTCCCGGCTGCTGCCCTTGCCCTAACAGGCTGTTGGCGACATTGACTTACGCAAACCATGAGTTCAAGCTCAAGCTCAAGTCCGCGCTCACGCTCACGCTCTCCCTCGCCCTTACCGCCTGTCATCGAAGGTTCATCAGGCTCGCCCGAATCCGCCGCCCCCGCACCGGCCCCTCCACACGCGGTCGCAGCAGCAGCAGCCACAGTCACGGTGCCGGCCGGGACGAACCCTTCACCCATCGGGCCTGCCCATCCCACGACGACGCCATCCGAGCCTGAGGACGCCCTCTCCCCCAACCACGACCGCGAAGAACTGCTTCTCCAGGCCCATAACCCAAGGGACATCTCGGTGCGTCCAGATAAGGAGCTCAGAAGTACTTCACCACCACTACTACCATCATCATCTTCGCCTTCATCTTCGCACACTCGGACGATGTCCAAGGCAGAAGCAGAAGCAGAGCTGAAGCTGGAGCCAAAGCCGGAGACGGAGACGGAGACGGAGACGGAGATGGACGAGCCGGACTCGCCTAGCGTCCCCAGCGTCATCGACATCTCCGGGCCCGTGCGGGACGGCCCACCAGACCCCTCAGAAGATGGGCACTGGCGGACAGAGGGCGCAGATCACATGGACGGAGACGGGAACAGGGATGGGGAGAGCGAGGGGGAAGGGGAGGAAGAGGGACGGGGGGTCGGGATGGACACGGAGCTGACGATCCACGTCGACGGGGGGCCTGACGAGGCACCCCCGCGGGCTTCCGACGCGACCGAGGCGGACGTGGACGCGAGGGCGCACACGGACGCGGGCTCGACGCTCTATGGCTCGTTCGCCGCGGCGGGCGAGCCGGTGCACGAGCACCCGCTCAGCCTCGACGTCCATGCGGCACCGCACCGCCGGAGACGGAGGAGGAAGGGGGACGAGGAGGAGGGGGAGTACGATGAGGACGAGGACGAGGACGATGAGGAGTATGAGGAGGACGACCTGGGGCTGGGGCTCGGCGGAGGGGGGATGCGCGGGCGGGAGAGCCCGCGAAGGTTCGTGCTCACGGGCGGCGGGAAGGTGGGCGGGATGCAGATGCAGATGCAGGAGTATGGGAGCAAGCCGAGGTACGTGGCATTTTGTCCTTGCTGAAACTCGTGTGGAGATGGGATGCTCATGCTGAGGCTCGTTGCTGTATTGTCCGCTCCCCCCTTCTTGTCTTGTCGCGGGGTGTTCGCTCGGACGACGTCCACAGTCATGGCCGCCCACGGATCCCTCACTCGGCGTATTACTTTGGGCCGCCGCCGCCCGACTCTGCGTACGGCTCGGACCCGGTCGGCCAGATCGGCGTACACCACCCCAGGGAGATCGTCAGGGTTGAGCGGGATTACTCGGGAGGGGAGCTCCCGCAGTTCGCGCCAACATACCCATTGGAACTGGAAGGACGGGTGAGTGCTTCTTTCGAGCTACAGTACTTTGAATGGTGCCTGGCATCATTTGGAGATGTGGATATCGTCCTTACGAGGTGGTGGAATCGCACCTGTGGTTCCGCCCATGCCACATCCATGCGTCAATCCTATGGTAAAGACCTGTCTAACCACGATGCGAGTTTCCATGCGCTCGCATCGTGACTTGTACAACATTATGTGAGCAGGAATGCAACGTTCAACGTGTGTTGCATACATGCAGTATGGCAAACACCGTACTGCTGAACTGAGAGGTCAAATGTTCGCACGGCCTGTTCTGACAGATTCCACATTTTCTTTTTAAACGTCTCCTTAGCCAGCTGAGCTTATGTGATACGTGCAGATAACACCGACCCAGTTCTTGGAGACCATCAACGCAATCAATGAGCTCCTCATTTCGGCACATAGTCTCGGCTATGCCTTCGTCGACAACGCTCTCGCATACTTCACGCTGCAAATATCGCGTGCGGTGAAGAAGACCCATTACGAGAAGGCGAGTTGTTCTCCGAGTTCAGGACACTCAAATCACGTCCACTTACACTCATTGGATGAGCAGGAGATGGACCGGCTCAAGGGGCTGATCGATGCGTTGAACGTCGAGATGTACAACCCCGTCGGGCTGCACATCAAGTGGCCGCGTGACGCCGCGTTCCTCTTTGTGAGTATATGCGCGATGCATTGCATGCCTGGTGAACTAACTGACTGGGCCCTTTCGTAGCTCGAGATAGAATACTACGTGAGTAACGACAACTACCTCCCGCACAATCCCAATCCCGACTCCTTGCTATGCAGTGACACGTACCCGTCGTGGAACTAGTAACTCGCATCGGTGCTGACCTGACGCGGACCTTGTAAACGGAGTATGTTTACCAATACGTGCACTGGGATCGCGGTCGCCAGCGCTCACATCTCTCCGTCGCAGCAGCAGCAGCTCCTTCCCCCCATCCCGCGCCTTGCTTCCCGCTATCTCCGCGACCATTTTGCGGACTCGGGGTCGCCTCGACACGGCTTCTGTTTCTGATTCTGCGGGATCTACCAGCTTCTTCCTTTCCTTCTTGGTTGACTCCAAGCGGCCGCGGTCCCCCTTTCAACCCCCATCTTTTTTTTCTTCCTGGATTTTTCCGGAACTGTATCTTACCAAGTGCTCCTCGATCCTCGGTTCTCATTTGTCCTCGTTCTCTCCTCTTCCCGCACATCCAACCAACCCATCCACATGCGTTCTCGCATACCTCTCTCTACGCAACCCGCAATCCGCCATTCAATCAATATTCACCCAAGCGATACACATGTCCGCGCACGCACCTGCATATCCGCCACTAATGACACTTAACACTCACTGGATACATACATACGCGTACTTATTATAATTTAGTTCTCAGTTCTTGATGCATCTGTTCTGCACTATATTTTTTTCTGCACGTAAAAAGGTAACAAGGCACAAGGCACAAGGTATTACGAACGACGGTTCCCAATGTTTATGCTTCGCCCTTCTGCTCTTTTTTTTCGAATGCTCCCCAAGTCCCGCATGCAGCACGCCTTTCGGAAGTTGAACGCAGCGGTGCCAGCCTCAGTCCGTCCGTCCGTCCGTCCCACCGACAACACATGCACACTGGCCTTCGAAAGCCGATCGGCGCGTCGAACTCTTCGATGGGTGAGATGTGGGATCACTACTCAAACTGTCCTTAGTGCCTCATGCTAGGACGAACGCCCCCCACCCCCGGTCCGGTTACAGCGCGACTCCGAGGGTCACGGAATCAGGTTCGGGGGGTGTCGGTCAGTGGGCACTGAATCTTGGGCTCGAGCGATCGGTGGGGCGTGGTCCCCCCCCCTCGACATCGTCAATGTCATGACGCACAGGAGTCGCACAGGGCAACCTGATCGCGAGATCCGACACGGGCGCCGTGACGTCGGACAGTACTGAGTAAGTACAAGGTAGTCGTCGATCGCGTCCGAGGCCGCAACGACGTGGTGGCCGGATCGAGAGGTGGGTTGCGCACTGGGTATGTATAGGAGCGCAGGTAGGAGTTCAGAGTTCTGCAGAGATATCGATGAGTATCGGTGCTGGCAGTGCCCCAGAGATACAGATGCGTGTATTGCCCGTGACGGGGAGCTCGGGATGGGGCTCGAGGGGCTCGAGGATCGGGCGATGGAAGCGGCCTATGACGATCTTTCCGCGCCGCGGGATCTTGCCCACGGGTGATAAGTTACTACAAGTCTCAAAAGTTGGAGCAGGCGGGTGCGGTCGCGTTAGGGTCTCCGGTTCCGGTTGCAGGTCCTAGCCGGGCTCCAATGCACCTGCGTGAGCACGACGTGAGCTTGTTTGCTATGGAGGACAAGCTGCAGGTTGCGGATCTTGTCTTGAGCGAGTTCCGCGACTGGCGACCACCCTCGGAAGGGTGGTGGAATGTCCGCGCTGCATGGCCGGCGGGGAGTGCATTCAGGTGGCTTGTTCTAACTCGGAGGTGCCGGATTTGCACTGGTGAGCGCGAGGGGTTGCGGGTGCAAGGAAATTGCACTTGTCTTCTTGACGTGCGATGTCTCGGGCTCCATCCTGGCATCGAGCCGAGCTTCAAAGCTTCACCACAGGGCTGCAGCGCGTCCACACTGAACTTTGTATGTCGAGGGGCGAAGATGCATGCGAGATGCATGCCATGCAGATGGAGAATTCGTGCCAAAAAGGGGAATGTATATTGAACGTACGTCGGGGAAAGACGTCATCGACACACTTGAGTGGGGACCATCCCAAGACGGACATAGGACCGTGCGGATGAACCCTCCCGTTGCACTGGGTTAGAAGGTAAGTAAGTGTCAGTTCGCAACGACGTTCAGC
Source organism: Ganoderma meredithae (assembly GCA_022814645.1). Lineage (NCBI taxonomy): Eukaryota > Fungi > Basidiomycota > Agaricomycetes > Polyporales > Polyporaceae > Ganoderma > Ganoderma meredithae. Next base: position 21,171 of record JAKLMY010000082.1, on the reverse strand, counting down.
CTGGGGGACGCACCAGCGTTCTGGTTCACTATAGTACACGCTAATTCTGCCACAAAGTGCGCTGTGGTTGGAAGAGGATTAGGTTATGCCACAACATATGGAAGTGCGTATGGCCAAGCATACGGTGCGGTCGTGTCGTAGTGGTTCGAGGACTGTTGTTGTTCCGGGGCAGTTCTTGGGCGGATGGCAAAGCGTCCGCACGTCGTCGACACGACCTTTCTACAGCCTATTGGACTCCGAGCCGCAACCTGAGCCCGAGGTTCGCTCAGGAGCCACTGCGGAGGCAAATGGAAGAGATGCGGGATTTGCGACAGCAGGTTCAGTTCATTAGACCTCTCCCGGAAGCTAGCTGCAGCGACACCCTATCACTGTGATTGTGAGACTCACAGCGCTGCTTCTGGCAGCCCGAGCCTCCTAGGGCCTTGGCGACGCTATAGTAACGTCAATCGGGCCTTGGGTGGTCTCTTCATCGCGAGTGTGCTGCCACAAACGTGCCTCGGCTTGGCACTCCTATCTGGATAGGCTATAGCGCATGCGCAAACAAACAGCCTGAGTTTCGTGGCAACCTAAAGGCTAGAGGAGCTCATGAACTGTGAGCCATGGTCCTAAGTAACAGAACTATGCTCGAAAACAAGAACGTACACGTGCATGATCTCCAAACCAGTAGCCGCACAAACCCCACCCCCGTCGATGGGCGATACCGGGCTGCTCGGGAACCAAGGTGAACATTGAACAGGAGGTAGGTAGCACCTCCAAAAGGCGCCGGAATCCAGCCTTGTCACCGAAGACTACTGGGCCCTAATCTTCCGACCGGGAAATGACTGGGATGCGAATCCGACTCCGCCGACGAGTGCTATGTAGTGATTGTGATCTCATCGTCCACACGCGGAACCTGCGCGTTCGAAGCCAGTCCCCGACGGGCCGGCGCGCAATTCCCGGTCGGACAACGCAAACAGGACACCGTATTACACGTTCCATATCCCGCCGATCGCGGCGGCCACGCTCACTGTTGAACGTTGGGGTCTGGATGTCCTCGGGCTCGGACTCGGGCTCGGCGCTCATGCGGATGTCTACGTCTGTCCACTCGAGATAGCCGGACACTTAGGGGCCTTGCCACTTTGGGTACAAGGACTGTCAGTTGGCGTCCGCGTCACCCCCGCGGGCGATCGCAGCGCCAGCGAACGCGTGTATGCGGGCTGCCGAATGCGGACGGAGGGTGGGTCGACCGTTCCATGCCAGGGGTCAGGATGTACCAATTGAATACCGTACTGCGCTCACTTGCATGACGTCAGGCGCACTGACTTTTTGCTCTTTTGACCTTCGCCGGCCGGGCCCGGATGTGGTGACTGGTCAGAATCTTAGTACATGTACGGTGCATTGATAGCACGTTTGGATCCGAACTCTAACCTTCACCTTCCGAGGACGACGGGCGCTAGCGCTCGTGGCAAAGTGCACACAGAGCGAGGCTCTAGAGGCGCTGGAGAACCATCGTGGATGTCCAAGAGCTGTCGTGCGCTCCGGGGGCCGTTGACGTTGTCAATGGTGTCGACTGTTGACGGTGAGTTTGGCGCTTCTTGACACGCAGGCTGGGATAACTCGAATCGGCCGAAGGAAAATTTGGAGAAGGACAAGCAGAGGGTGCGGGTTCGGGTGTGGGTCTCCAGGACGGCGAGACGAGCAGGGGCTTCTCGAGTCGACGTCGGAACACTCGGAGCGCCTGATTGCGTCGGCGGCCGGTTTTGTGTTCGATATTATGCTTAGACGGATAGAAGGTGGGTAGGGATGTTATAGGGATGGAAGATGGTGGATCCCCCTGGTTGGAACAGAAGTCGAGTGAGCGTAGGATAAACGCGGATTCGAGAACAGAACATATGTACGTTCAGCACGTTCCCGGTGATGGTACAGGTACTTCGCGCTTATGTGGTAGATGTTATACACAGCCCGCAGATGCCTAGTGCATAAGGGCCATCGCGAGGGGCTACTTATTTCGGGCCTGCAGCTCCAGCACCAAGCTCCAGCCTCAAGGTTGACTGGCGATGATTTCGTAGTGCCGTCATACCTCCAGTGTGTGCGCCGAGAGGACGCGCCGCCTCGCGCCGCGGCAAGTACGCAGTCATGCTGCGGCTGTCCAGTGGTCTTCCGAATCCTGAGCTGTCGGATGTGGAGAGGCGGGCACCCAGGGGTCCAGGGTGCCACCCGCGGAGTGTCAGGCTTAGGCTTCGGTGCAGGGCGCGCGGGGCGAGCAAGCAGATCTCAGACTTCAAACCTAACCTACTTACCTGGAGGCTGGGGCCGCCACACCATTCAGTCCGCATTTCGCGGGCTCTGGAGGCGTGCTGGGCCACCCACTGGGCACTGAAGCTGTGCAGCGTGGAGGCTAGAAGGGCTCTGCGCAGTGGGGAGGAGGGTTTGGGCGGCGGTGGCGCGCGCCGCGCGTGCAGATCGATTGTGCTGCTGTACTGGCATGTGCGCAAGTGCGTTGACGTTTGCGGTGAGGAAGGAGAGAGTGGAAGCTTGAGGTATCCGTTGAGGACCGAGAGCGGAGGCGGCAGTTGTGGTCACGTACGACAGCCTTTGCCAGAGACACGAGATGATGGAGATGGAGGGTTGAATGGTGGATGTTGAACGTCAGGATGTACGTCAATACTTACAGGGAGAAAAATCGTATGATTGTGGATCAAAGGCAAGGCGAGCGATACTTAACAGCAGCGGCTACTTGTTAGGATCGAGGATGCAGTACGGCAGCCACCTATGATGCATTGGCTAAATGGTTAAAGCTTCACTTAACCGTTGTCGACTCGTCACTCGGATGGATGAAGCCTTCGTGCGCGCTGTGCTGAGGGTTGGCCGGAGATGCTGTGCAGCATTATGAACCAACAAAACTCCGATTTCCGAACATGAATATCGATATTGCACATGCGCTGTGCGTGTAAGGTACTTAGCGAAGACGACGTACCTAAGCATGTACGCAGCCCTCGCCGTATCTCCAAGGGCATCCGTGCATCTTCAGCAAGAGCTCTCCAAGAGCGTACATAGCATCGGCGGTGGATCGGTGAAATTCCGCGCACAAGCCCAATACGTACGTGGGAGCGATGCGGATTTTGAAAACACGAACATCGGACGATCCTCGACCTAAGCATCTCGACGACGGTTCACCGCGGCCTCGGAGTCGAAACTGTTGGGCGCATGACCTTGCTGGCGTGCGCCTGACGCACGATACTAATAGATGTCCTGGGCGCGACCGTCGGGTCGATTGTGAGGACGCGGAGAGGATGTGGGGTACAAAGTACGTACAGTACCGGACGTGCGTGCCGCCGGCCAAAATACCCGCCGACCGTGATGTGCGTGCTAGCGATCGGAGGTCAGAAAACACACATTGCACAGCAAAGCCGCCGGCCGGCTGCTGGCCACCTGCACACGTATAAATGCGCGTTTCAAGAAAAATAGGGGGCTCGTATATACTTACGGACTTAACGCGTTCCTGGATGGACAACGGTTTTATGGAACACCGGGCGCGAGAACCCACCATCGCATCGCTGGCGAGAGGTGGGGAGACTGAGAGGAAGAAGTGCGAGGTGTCGTAACCGCGTTCGAACGGGAGACGTGAAGGGCAAATCTCGCAAGCGATGGAAGATGGAACTTCAATGGAAGTCGAAACGCGCGCGCCTTCGCCTGTTTTCGAGAACTCCCTTCACTTCAAATTCTTTCGTTGTGTGGTCCCCGTCCGGACGAGAGTTTGGCCCTGGAGATGTCAAGATGAAACTGAGGTTAGTGCTCCAAGTCCGTCTCTCGACAACATCTGGCTCGGGCGCTGTCGTCCGTCGATGGCAGAGCGAGGGGGGATCGGCATCAACGTGCATGGCGAGGTTTGGGATTTGCAAGCGGTGTCGCATCCAGTCGGGTACAGTAAGATACGTGCGGCACAAGCCCGAAGCGGACATTCCACGATTATTCTGAGGCACGGCCAAAAATAAGGAGGACGAGGTTCCAGTCGACGGTCGAGGCCTCGCGTGTTGCATAAGAGGAAACTCTTCTACCTGGTGCGTACAGAGGTGAATTTCGACGGAATGTGGTAAACGGAGTAACGCGCCGATACCATGAGATCAACGAGCACAAGTGGAGGCGAGGCGACGGTGGCGCGACGGAAGCGCACGCCCGGTTCGGGGCGTGCGTTCCCATACCCACCGTGTCCTGTCCGACGGGTGCGCGCCACCCTGATCTTTAGCGCGGATGCCGCGCATCGAATGGGGCTTGCGATCCGTGCGGCGCGGGCCAAGGCTCTTCATGCGGATATCCGGTGCATGAGATTCGAGGTGTGGCGTGTGGCCGCGGTGGAGTATGGAGGCCGAGCCGTGGCTGCAGCAGACTGAGACAGCAGCGTCGATGTATGGCGGCGCGGCACATCGTGGGGCGGCCCCCAAGGGTGTTGGGAAAGGCTGCGGAGGGTCAGATGCTGTGCGCCAGATGGGGACTGGCGGGAACAGGCGGAAAGACAGGACCAGCGCCCAGAAGGTGGCAATGGACGTCCGGAGACGTTTTGCCCGAGGCCGAGGCAATGGGCGCCTGTTAGATTAGAGTGCCCAATGGGGGAGGAGCACAGGACGGGGTGATTGGCGTCGGCCATCTCAGATTCTGAGTGGTTCCTTGGCCTGGTCATGCACCGTGCGCCTCGGAACGTCGCTGTTCGACGCCAATGGCATCGGACCAGGCGTCTGAGCACTCGGGTTTTGTCGGCCTCTCGAAGGGCGTGGAAAGCGATGGAGTCTCCAGGACAGTCCAGGATCCAAGGATGGGCGACGAGGCCCTGCGAAACGGCGCAGAGCTGCTGCAGAGAACGACGACTGAATAAAATTGGCAATAAGTTGAGCAAGCGAGGGGCAGAGAGGACGCGGTCGAGCGGTACGATGGAGGACGGAGGAGGGGTTGCGGCGTTGCAATTGATAGCGATCCATCGTTGGGTCGGAGAGCAAGTGGGGTTGCGGGGGCGGGCCCCGGCGGACTCATTGAGAGAGACGGATGGGGCTTTGTCAGCGTGGCGGCCCACATCACGGCGGATCGAGGACGAGCAGTGCAGTCGATGCCAGTCCGCGCCGTCCAAAGCTTGCGCAACTCCTCGGCCTTTTCCGCCTGAGCGCCGTCCCGCCTTGACCGTACTCCTCCATTTCCTCTTTCTCCCTCCTCCCCTTCCTCTCCTTTCCCCATCATCTCCTCCCACCCGACTCCCCCATCACCCCGCTTCTCGGTCTTTCTCCTTCGCCTCCTCCTTACTTGCAATCGCGTCCGCAGCCTGCCCGACGGCTTACATCACGGCTTACTCAGCGCACTTGCGCTCACCGAACTGTCTCAGCCCTCTTGTCTTGCCTCCCCGTCCCAGCTCTTCCTCAGCCATGAATTTCCCTACGTCGGACATGCACTCTTTCTGGGACATCAACGCTCAGCAGCCAGACTCCTTTTCTGCGCTCCCCGATGACGACTTCCTCGCCTTCCTCCAGAAGCAGTTCCCCAGCGCTATCGGTAACAACGATCCCGCCCCTCTTTCTTTTGACAACCCAGACGGCGTCGACCCACAGCGCATTAACAGCTTCCCTCCACCCAACGTCAGCCCCCCCTCCAGCGACTCCAGTCCGAGTCCCCCCAGCACCCACCACGAGTCCAGTCTCTCACGACGGCAATCAGGGGTATTCGGTAGCGCCCCTTCATCAGGCAACGCCGATCTCGACGACGCCTCGCTCAAGCGCAAAGCTGCCGATAACGCGGACGAGCCACAGTCAAAGACGCAGCACACATCTTGTAAGTCTCCGCTGTGTGTATGTCTTATCAGAGTTCGTTCCAACAACTCCCGCTCTAGCACCCGGCGGTAGCAACAAAAAGACGGTTTCGTCCGCAAGTGCCCGTCGCAAGCCAGGTGCCCCTCAGGTATGCGGAAATAGCGTGGTGGCCGTGGAAGGTTATCTGACAGTGCCGTTAGGATGAGACTCGTCTTTTGAAGCGTAAGGAGCAGAACCGGGCTGCTCAGAGGGCATTCAGGGAACGGAAAGAGAAGCACGTTCGCGACGTGAGTACACTCACACCTTGCGGAGACATACCTTTTCCTGATACTGTCGGATGTAGTTAGAGGATAAGGTCGCTGCGTTGGAGGCGAAGAACCAGTTGACGGAGCAGGAGAACGAGAACCTTCGCGATCTGCTCCAACGCCTGCAAAACGAGAACGTGATGCTCAAGCAGGCCGCCTTCACCTTCTCCGCACCCCACCACACCAACCCTGACAACAACCACAATCAGAACGCGTTCGCAAACAACAACAACAACAACAATCACACCATGCATTTCAACTTTTCGTCACCAGGTGCGGGCCCGAGCAAGTCGCCGATGCAGACTCAGTCGCCACCATCACAGTACAATCTCAATTTCAACTCGCTCATCTCGTTCGACCCGAATATGCTGAACACCGCCGAAGAGCCCCATGATGTCAACATGGACGCGCCGTTCTCGTTCACCAACGAGTACACGACGATCGCGAGCAACCCCATGTTCACGTCGTTTGCGGAGCCGTCGCCGGCGGACAGCCCGCCCGTGATCATGAACGGTGGCGGGCAGCAGTATTTACCTCCCTCGTTCGAATCCTTCGATCACTGGACACCGTCGGACTCGCACAACGGCGGCGGGCAGGACGCACTTGACCAGCTCTTCGGCGGGAACTTCCTCGGCACGAACAGCACCACGACGAACGATTTCCACGCGCTCCTCGCAACGCCACCGAGCGCGATCTCGCCCGTGTCGCACCAGACGCGCACGCCCTCTCTATCATCGTCGTCGTCACCTGCTGGTGCTTCGAGCACGAACGGCTCGAGCCCGGCAGCCGCCCTCAGTCCGTCCGGACACCCGCCAGGCCAGAGCACGGACTCGTGTCCGAAGACGAAGGAGCAGCTGTCGAAGGCGATCGTGGAGGGGGGCCAGTCGAGCTTCGTGCAGAGCGCGGGGGCGTCGCCCGCGGTGAGCCAGAAGTCGAGCGAGGCCGACGGCGGAGGCAGCAGTGGGCCGTCGTGCGACATGCCGTTCGCGCCGTTCCTGCGGAAGGCGGCGGGGGAGAACGGGGGGACGCCGTTCGTGATGTGCAAGGGGTCGAGCTTCCCGAAGACCGCCAAGAGCGACAAGAACATCGAGGTGCTCACCGCGTGGCGGACGATCACGTCGAACCCGCAGTTCAAGGTCGGTGCCGTCCTCGCTCGTGTTTCTGCGCGGCGGTGATGCGTATGTGTGTATTGGTGTGTATGGTGTGTGCTGACGTGAGGTTGCACGTGTTCAGGACGTGGACATCAACGAGCTGTGCACGGAGTTCACGAGCAAGGCGCGGTGCGACGGGACGAAGGTCGTGCTCGAGCCCGAGGGTGTGCACCATATCATCGAGACGCTCGCGGCGAGGCAGGCGGCGAGCCAGGTGAAGCACTGACGGAGGCGCACGTCCTGTCAGTACGGTCCCGACACGACACGGCACGACACGCGCCGGATTCCCCGTTGGACGCTACCCCCGCCATATATCACCGTCGTCGTCATTACTCTTGGTCGTTGTACCCGGCTCGCGGGCATCCACATCGACATCCACCACTGTTGGCTTTTTGTGTCACGGCGCGCACGATGCACAGGCGTTGCTCGTATCCTCATATTTCCTCACCCACCCACCCACTATAAGCATACCTCCGCGGCAGCGCGAGCTCGAACGACGGTTTGTTATACATGTTGCATCTTTTCCCCCATTTTCCATTCCCACTTCCCCAATCGCTCTTCGCTTTTCGGTTCATTGGCATTGCGGACGACCGACATCGGCACGAGCCCATGCACACACACACACCCGGCACAGAACAGAACAGAATGCATGGACATAGATGTAGACAGTGACACCAGACTCTAGTCATCGCGAGGCGGGTCCACGCCATTCGAGAATGGCGCACGGGCAGGCACGCGGCACGGATCGGAAAGGCCACGAGAACAGAGAACAGGAATAGGCATTGGCGCAAGTAGGAAGCACGAGGGACGAGGGGCGAGGAGAAGACCGGGTCGCGGGAACGTCCCCCACCATGAGCAACTGTCCCAGCTAGTGTCCGACCGGGAGTCGGGCCCAGTCGCGACTCGCGATCGGCGGCTCGGTGCGCTACGCGACCACGCAGGTGCAGCTGACCCCTGCTCGGGTGTGCAGTCTGTCCCACCCTCCATGCAGATGTATGGATGGTCAAGCCATACTGTACTGGACATCGGGGTGGGGTCGGCGGCCGGAAGCGTAGGCTGATTTCCATTGCGAGAGCTTGTGCGCATGCAGCGCCTTCGCACTCCCCCCGCTTCCCTCCCCCTTCCAGCCTCCCGAATCCGCCCCCTCTTCCATACCCCGCATATCCGGACGCATCTATCTTCGGCCTTAGGTTTCTCAGGACTCTCCTGATCGTTTCCGCGCCCGTGTCAATGTCGCTGTCGTTGCTTCCCGCTCGCGCTCATACTCGTTCGGTCTCTCTCATCTCTCAGCCTACCGGCCGTGTTGGGAACGGAACTTCGCCGATGGTCGCGTCGTGTCTCGTCTCTCACACGTCTCCGTCTTGTGTATGTGTCTATTCTCGTCCTGGTGCCGCTACATTCTGCCTTGGGGTCTCGTTACAGTCGTCGTCGTCGTCCATGTGCCGTCATTGTACTTACTCCTTTACATTTATCACTCCCCCTCCCACCACTTCTTCGTACAGCGTCGTTCGCAGTCTCGCACCCCTCGTACCCCCTCTTCTCGGACCCACCATCCCCCATCCCCAACCCTCTTCCCGAATACTTGTCTCATCTCATCTCGCGTCCCGGCTTTTCGTGTATTATGCCCCTGCTAGCGATCCCTGCCCCCCTATATCGTTACCACTACTGTACCTAGTCTATCTGTCTGAGAACCCCCCAAGCACGTACTGTTGTGTTCCGAGTTGCAAATTAAGATACGCGTGTACCTGCTAAAAGCAGAATGTTAAGCCTTCGGGTTCAGGACTCTTGTCTAAGTACCGTCTAGCGTCAACGTCGTAAGTACGGCCTCCTTCAGCTGTTCGAATGGGGATGGTAAGATCGAACGTTTGTCAAGAGTTCCAAGGCATGCCGCCCACTGTCCTCCGCCGTCAGTCTTGGAACCATATCAGATGCGGGATATGTCATGACATGACATATGATATGCATGAGCGGTGGACGATAAGTATCAGGATCTTAAGTAAACGTACTCTACATGTTGGCAGATCTGTTGCACAGTCCGCGCGGCGCCCAAATTGAAATCCTCCTTCTGGATGCCGTCCGCTCATGAGTGCTGAGTGCATGAGCCTGGGCGCCGAGCACTGGACTTTCGGCCCCGGCGCCCCCGCGCGCAGCCTGAGCCGGTCGACTGTGCAAGCATGTACTGGGTCTGCAGTGTATTGGCGCGGTGCGAATTCGAAGGCTGCAGCCAACTCCGAAGACGTTAAGACGAAGAGTGCTGCAGGGGCCCGGGGGATCGTCGCTGGACGTATCCGCTCGGAATAGGCTCGGCGCCTCTCGAGCCGCGGCCGTTTGGTCTCAGTCTCGGCGAGGTCGTAGGGACCCTGGAAAGAGCTTGAACGTTGAACGTTGAATGTTGGACCGGCGAAGTCGTCCCGGACGGATATCCTTTTTGGCGTGCTGTATTGGCCATGGGGGAATTGACAGGATGTACTCAAGGGTTAGTGTTGTGGGAAGCGGGATGCCATGATGAATGTGTAGAGAAGGGTGCACTGCGCGACGCATAAATGTCTGGATAAATGAGGTTGGGGCTTAGAGCTCCGGCGCGTGCGTGCTACATATTAGACGGCAGCGCGAGATCCTGGCGGGCCGAGGGGACCAAGCGTGGAGCGGCGTCAGCGTCGAATCTCTCCAGAGAGGTCCAGCCGTTCTCAAGAACGGGAGAGAGTTGGGGAACTAACTCGAGTTCAGGTTGCCGCCGTGCCGCAGTGGCTGCACGTCGACATCTGGAAGAATGCATGAGATTCGGGGGGTCGGAGGTGGGCAACTGTGCAGGAGATCATCCCGAGTCTCACACCTCAGTGCCGAGTGCACCTGTACATAGTATGGTTGCATGACGGCAGAGACCACATACACGCCTTTTGTATCCGTCCATTCATGCTTCCAAGTCGCTGTCGGTAGCTGGGCGTATGCACGGCGTGTGTGCACTGCATGCGCGAGCCAGGTACCCGAACGCGGTCGCCGCCGTGCGCAGCGCCGCATTCATGCTCGCGCGAACGTTCGCGCTGGCGTGAGACTCGGTCGTGGGGGCGCATACAATGAGACATTCGGCGCGTCCGATCCATCCTGACTTCGGAGGTGCTCTACAAATAAGTAAGTAGGGATCTGGGAAGCTCGGGCGCGGTGCGACGGAGGATGCAGTGTCCATGTCCATGTACTGTATTGCGTCAATAACGAGGCGGCGAGGGCGTGGCAATGGCTCGGGAGAACTGCTACTCAGCGGCCCGAGGAGAAGAGAAACAGAAGCAGAAACAAAAACGGCGCGGTGCCTGTCGCTGCTTCTCCCAGGCGCACGCCACGTGGGCGCGGGCAAGCGTACAGTGCATCCGCACTCGGTGCTCAGGCTGCTTTTGTCTTGGGGCCCGTCGGCGGCAGGGATTGCGAGGCGGAGGAGGGCTGCCCGAAGTAGTAGCGCGTACGGCCGATTCCCAGGAACCATGCGATTCTAGAGCAGAGAGTGGAAGAGCGCGTGACGGGTCAGGGTGCGGATGCAGCGGTTCGATTGCCTGAAGGAACGGACCTCATGCTGAGGAGCAAGATGACGAAGGTGATGTTTCCGTGCGTCATCGAGTTCCAGCTCGCGAAGTCGTACCTGAGCTTATCTGGAAGGCCGACCCAGGACCAGATAATGCTGTGGAAGCGCGTCAGAGAGCAGACTAGGACGTGGTCAGGACGTCGGGCTTACTGCGTCACCTACAGATGAAGCGATTCAGCTACCGGTAGGAATGGGGGGATGACGTGCTGTGGGGGAGCACTTACGTCTGCGAGGGCGAGAGCGGTAAAGCTTGCGCCCATTATGCGCTCTTGGGCGACTGGGTTGTTCGGGAGCGCATCTCGGACGGCACGGAAGACGAAGGTAGATATCATGCCTAGAAGCAAGTAGCCTTTTCGACAGTAGATATGAGATACTGTGAGTCCGTTTGCGCATGGGGTAAAAACGTACAGTTGCCGAGCTGCCAGATTGCCATGGTGGTCCTGGCATCAGAAAGCGCGGCTGGTACTGGCGTCCCGTCTGGGATGAGTTGGTTGTGGAACCATGCCGCTCCAGGCAACAGCCATGCCATGATCGCAGGCATCATAGTAGAACCTATGTAGATTTAGTAAACGCACTCGAAGATTACGAGTAGGACACTACATGGCTCGATATGCAAGAACAGAAGTTGGTACAATCCCGGCAGCGCTGGAAACTCAGATATGAGGGGCATCTGCTCGGCGTTTCGTCAACTGCCTTTCGTGAATAGTCGTAACGAATGATTCCACACTACCTTTAGTAAATAAAACAAGTCGCCAAGACCAACGCAGGCTAGAAGAGCAGAGCGTTTACCTGGTGGATCGCACAAGGACTCGTGTGCTTCAGCCACGCGGTGCGTTGCGATGAGGAGCATCGTCACGTGATCATGCATCTAATCTAATCTCAAAAACGACAACATTTCGGTGGCTAGGCTCAGTCGAGCTGAGCCAGAGCCCATACCGTTTGTCGGTAAGCGAGGAGTCATAAACTCAAGCTTGGCTTGCATTCCTGACCTGCAGCCTTCAAGACGTTCTTCCAGAGGCATCCGGGCATACGCACACAGCCCAAGCAACAACCGACCAGATCGGATTGCCGACCAAAAAGGACGTACGACAGCTCTCGTACCCTCCTCAGCCCATCTTCACTCCCCGCAGCCGCGCACCCGTCTTAAAACCAGGTACGTTAGCTATCCATTGTCCACCACCCTGCGCTCACCTGCCACCCCCAAGATGTCCACCTTCGGTACGCTTTTCCGTGTTACGACCTACGGAGAGTCCCACTGCGCCTCTGTCGGCGCAATCATCGACGGCTGTCCGCCGGTGTGTGCTCTATTCCCCCGCGACTGACGTTGGCAATAGCTAAACTGAACGCTAGGGCCTCCCACTGACCGCGCAAGACGTCCAGGTGCAGCTGAGCCGCAGACGGCCGGGGCAGAGCAACCTCACTACTCCCGTACGTCCCCCCATCGGTCTTTGTACGCGCGGGAACCTGTCACCCACCGGGATCGCACCATGCAGCGAGACGAAAAGGACCTCGTCCACCTCCAGTCTGGCATCGAGCATGGGATCACGCTGGGCACGCCCATCGGCCTCCTCGTCCGCAATGAGGACCAGCGCCCCAAGGACTACTCCGAGACCGATCTCTACCCGCGCCCCAGCCATGCGGACTGGACGTACCTCGAGAAGTACGGCGTGAAAGCGAGCAGTGGCGGTGGGCGTAGCAGCGCGCGCGAGACAATTGGTGAGTGGGCATTGTATCGCACAACCGGGTTGCTCGCGCGGTCATGGCCTCCCTCGGGGCTACATTCTACACGAAATGCATGAGAGCGCAGGGCCCTTCTATGCGCGCCCCACTTCCCAAAATTCGGTTCACAATCGCGCCACCGTGTCATCACAAAGAAATAATGCTTGTGGCCCGTTGTTGCGATCGAAGGGAGGCGCGAGGATGTCATTCGATGTTCTGTCTGGCCGTCGAGCAATGAGCGCGCCCAATCTTACGTTCTTTCGTCCGCGCGTCTCGCCTTCTTACCTCGTGCTCTCTATCGGTATTGACGAGTCGCAGGCAGAGTGGCCGCCGGCGCAATAGCGGAGAAGTACCTCAAGCTCGCGTACGGCATCGAGATAGTCGCCTTCGTCTCGTCCGTGGGCAAGGTCCAGCTTCCCTCCGCGATTTCGCCGCCGTCGCAGGTGCCGCCCGAGGACGACGACGCCGTCGAGGATGCCCTCAGCCCCGAGTTCGTCCAGCTCCTCAACAGCGTGACGCGCGCCCAGGTCGACGCCCAGCCCACGCGTTGTCCGCACGCCGAGACGTCGGAGCGGATGGTCAAGGTGCGCGCCCGTATCTAGAACGCGCGCTCACGCATACATCGTATATCGACTGACCATCGTCCAACCCACCACACCCACCCACAGCGCATCCTCCGCGCCAAGGAGGCGAACGACTCGATTGGCGGCACCGTGACCTGCGTGATCCGCAACGTGCCCGCAGGTGTCGGCGAGCCCGTGTTCGACAAGCTCGAGGCGAAGCTCGCGCACGCCATGCTGTCGATCCCCGCGACGAAGGCCTTCGAGATCGGGTCCGGCTTCCGCGGCACGCAGGTGCCCGGCTCCAAGCACAACGACGCGTTCGCGCTGCGCGCCGACGGGCGCATGGGCACGCGCACGAACTGGAGTGGGGGCGTCCAGGGCGGGATCAGCAACGGCGAGGACGTCTACTTCCGCGTCGGGTTCAAGAGCCCCGCGACCATCTCCCAGGCGCAGGACACCGCGCAGTACGACGGCATCCCGGGCACGCTCGCCGCGAGGGGCAGGCACGACCCGTGCGTCGTGCCCCGCGCGGTGCCCATCGTCGAGGCGATGGCGGCGCTCGTCATCATGGACCATGTCCTGATCCAAAACGCGAGGAAGACGGCGGGCTCGCTGCTCCCAGCTATTACGACGCTCCCGCCGACAATGGTCATGCCGACGAAGCCGGCGCAGAAGGAAGAATTGAACCAGTAGGCAGTTGTGATGGTGTATATGTGGAGATATGGAGCAGATCGCATTTCTTGTATTCTTCAACTTGTAAAACGAGGTGATGGGATGACATGAATGAGGGGAGTCTGGGTATTCATCATGTAGAGTACGGTAGGATACAACAATGCATCGCAGCAAGCAATGTGAACAGTAATCTACATTTGGAGACGGAGCGCACAACGACGATCCAGCAGACGAGGAGCAGGGGGTGTGCAGATCGCTCGTGAACATACAAGGGGAGATGCATGGAGAGGGAGTGCGACGTAGTGATGGGAAGGCGACAGTCCAAAGTCCAGGCTACAAATCCTCATATTCGTCATCGGCGCAACAGCAGAACACAGGCTCGACATGCCACCACCACCACTGCGAAAGCCATAAGCGGGAGCAAGCACCAAGAAACGCAGCACAGAAACTCACATGGCGGTTGAATATCCTCCACGGCCACTTACCAAAGACTGCCTCCTCCTCTCGCCGCAACGCAGACGCACGCATAGTCCGTTCCTCCTCGCTCATCCTCTGAGAGTCCTCGTCCTCGTCTTCGGAATGCATCCCCCGCCCAGGTGGCGGGCGGAGCAGCGGGGTCCGCTCGCTGTACCCCCTCGCGCCCCTCAGCCCTCCCCTCCCCTTTGCCGTCTCGCCCCGCGCACCGTTCGACATCTCATCGTAGCGTTGTACCTGGACTTGCGGCTGCGCCCTCTTATGCCAGCCCCCACTCGCAGCATACGAGCTGAGTCGCTTGCCAATCGGGCCCCACGCAGCGTTCTCGTCAGCCTGGTAGCGCAAGGGCGCAGAGATGGACGACGACGGCGAGTCCGACGTCGTCGATCCAGGGGTCGAGCCCCCAGTCGCGCTGACGTTGTGCCGGTGCCGGTGCACGCCAGAGGTGATGCGGACGCGTGAGCGGAAGCGCACCCGCGGCGTAGGACGCACCGAGCCGTTGCCCGCCCCCGTTGCTCCTGGGGGTTGCGATGCGCTCCTGCCCATCCCCACGCCCACGCCCTCTCCGTCCCCGTCCCTGTCGCCGCTCTCTCCGAGCCCCAGCCCGTCCATGACGTCGAAGTCGCCGTCGCTCTCGGGCTCCGCACCATGCTCGGACTCGTCCCCGACCACGATCACCGACGGCGGGGTGGCCGACCGGGGCGCGGCGGGGTCGTCGTCGATGAGGTGCAGCGCGTTGCCCGGCACGATGCACGGCTTCGGCGACGTGCTCTCGAGCGCGAGCTTGTGGTCTGTCGTGTACAGGTCGAGCGGCGGCCCTGGCAGATCCAGCGTCGGGCGCCGCGCGCGGGGCGCAGAGACAGGGGGCCGCGGCATCGCGTCCGGGGCAGGATCCGGGGTGAGAGACGGCGTCGAGGGGCCCTCGCTCAGGCTCAGGTGGATGGATGGTGGACGCCCGTCCGAGGTCGCAGGTTGGGATTGAGGCTGAGGCTGAGGTTGCGGGTGCGGGTGCAGCTGGGCATTGGGCTGGGGATCAGGCCCAGGATTGAGCGCGGACAACGCGGGCCCGTCATGGGCGTCGCTGCTGCTGGGCCTCACAGGGGACTCGCCGCCAGCGTGGCTGTCTCGCGCGTGCAGGCCTGGAGGCCCGGGTGCTGGCGACGGAGAAGAGATGGGTGTGAATGCGTAAGATGAAATGCCCGTGCTCGCCCGGCCAACATGAGCCTGGCTGATGGCTAGGGGCGGCGGGCAGATAGCGCGGAACACGCACCGGGGCGCAAGATGGAGATCACTGCCCTCGGCTCTGTGGCACTCGAGGTGCGTGTCGCGGGGTGTATTCGTGATGTTAGATTGCTGGTGCTCGTCGCGGGGATGAGGGTCGCCATGGCCGGGCGCGGGGTGGGCTCAGTGACATGAGGGAGTCATGGGCGTCGGGATGAAAGGGCGGTGGAGTCTCGATCGAGAACTGGACACCCGCCGCCGCCTAGCACGAATTCGAAGCCCTGGTGCAACCTGTCTATCACCCGCACCCTCGCCCAACTGCCCGACTCTGCCAGCGGTCGTAGACATGGTCGACCACATGACCTCGACCTTTGATGGTCACACACTCCTCGCACGCAGTATTCCGTACAGACGTCAACTTCTAAATTGTCTCGTAACCGGGAGCCCTGCATGTCGAGCATATAATTCAAGGTCGACCCAGGATAGCGGTCATGATGGACGAAGCTTCCGAACTCTGGGTTCAGAAGAGCGAAATCCAGAATCGTCGAAGGTGAAAGACCTCATCTATTCGTCCGTCACGCTCTCTAGAATCTCACGGACTGCCTCGTTGACAGAGGACGTATCGAACTGAGGCAGATTCGTCCTCTCGTCCATCGGTCCTTCTACCCCTATGCAACGTACCCCCAGTTGCTGGAGAATAGCGCGTCAGAATGCCATCGTTGACAATGATAGGGATGGAACGTACAGTGACCAGCGGAATGTCGACTTCGATTGCAGTCTCTTTGAGGTAAACGAGATGTGTGATGAAAGCCGAGATAGGGTAAGTCGTCTCTGCCCTGCTCAGTCCACCGAATATCTTCGACTGGTGGCCTTCGTTCAGGGTTCGTGCGATGATCCTAAGCTATCGCTTAATCGATGCTGCTTCACCATCTTACCAGAGATCTTACCGGATGTAGTCCACCGCTGTGTACCCGTCGGTTTCCCGATCATTGGCAGAATTCACTATAACAGCACGTTCAGTCTCAAAGCAGATTATGAGGACGATTTGGCGTACACAGGAGCACCTTCGCCTTGAGGGACCGCGAGCTGGCAATGGCATTTGCAACGCCTCTCAATGCCAGGCAGGGGATTATGCTTCAATTAAGATTAAGATTAGGTCAGGCTGCCGTGAAACTCCATACAACCAACCTTGTCCAAAGGGACCCGCAAGAGTAGACCAGAACATTATATCTAGACATCGATGTGAGATAGTCAACGTTTGGGGAGGGGTGGATCTCGTTCCCATAGGCGTTGATGTAAAACAACCCTTAGAGAAGGTCAGGTGAGAAACGGTATCGACCCATGGCTCACTTACTAGTGATACGAGCATTGAGGGGTTCATACTGGTTCTTTCCCTCCGCCTCAAACAGGACATTCCGACTACGATGCAGCGTACCGTCCAGCGGATCAACAGGCGATGTTGGAGTCTCCTCCAAAGAAATGCTTATTCCAGGCGATTGTCGAACGGGATGGGAAATCTCGCATTGGCCAACTAACCGCTCTCCGTTCTCCTGCAATGGCACAAAATTCAGTATTCAAAATAAACCAGCCAAGGATGCGACGATCTCACCAGTTCGGCTGCAATCGTGACCGTATGGTTGGTGACGATGACAGGTAAAATGTTCGCCTCGCTGCTGGTAATCGAGGAGAAGAGGAAGATGGCGGAGGGCAGGGACCGGAAGAACGCTTGCGCGGCTGATAGGAAGTAATTGCCGATGCTGAAGCTTCGCGTTGAGGAGCGGCCGTCCACTTGGCCACTGAACTGACTGACCTTCCGTTCACAAAGGAGAAGCTCTTGTGCGCTCGTGATAGTATCTCGTGCTCGAAGTGGACGAGGAATGCTGCGAAGCCTATCAATACCACCATATATGCGCGTAGATCGTCCGATGGGACGCACCTCTGATCATCTCCTTCCGATCGTTGGGGATGCCTGCCCAGAGGAGACTCCGGCCCTCAACGATATCTCTCCACTCGTCTCGCGCCTCCTGCTCCGTACACTTCGCGGGTAGGCGATAGGCGAGGAGATTGCGAATGGCGTCCAGAGGCGAGCCGGGGTCCGCTGGAGGGATGAGGCGGACCAACCGTGAGCGAATGTCCCCTGTCCGTGCTCCCTGTCAGTGCAAGGCCTAGCTTCTGAGCACGTCTCGCTCACCGATAGAAGGGCCACCTAGCACACGAATGATCTCGCTAGACGAACCTCCGTCGTCTGAGACAGGGAGGATGTAGCAGGCGGAATGGCCAAACGCAGAGCAGATAGAGTTGCATCCTGTTCCACCAGATATGACTACGAATGAGGTTTCGCCAGATGCGGTGTGTGAAGTCTCGTTCGTTGGGCCTACGGCAGGGCTTGGACGCCTGGATGGTGTCCCTTGAGGTTGCCCCGGCTGAGTGGGTAGGTCGAAGACAGAAGACCCAGGGCTGTCGCCGCCGAGGTTGCGAATGTTCAAGGAAAGCGCAGGGTCACTCATTCTTCAGAGACGCACCGTGCGGGGTGTCCGCAACCAAACTGGAGGTTGTATGTACGTGTCTCGAGGACAGAGATAGGGGGCGGCGTCGAATGCGATCATGATCGCGGGACGGAAGCAAGGGCATTGCGTCGTGGCCAAGCGCGCAGAGGCACAGCAGCAATGACGATCGCGGGACGTGACTCCGACCACTGCGTCCTCTGCTCCTCTCTGCCATGTCCTCGCCGCCAGTCGCCACGGCAGCCCTGCCCGTGCGCAGCACTCCGCCCACGGAGAACGTGGAGCAGCTCAAGGCTCTCCTCAGGAAGACGCTCAGGGTGTCTGTGACTGACGGACGTGTCTTTCTTGGGACCTTCGCGGGCACGGACAAGCAGCTCAACATCCTGCTCATCAACACGGACGAGTATCGTCTAGGACCTGACGCTGGGACCGACGGGCTGGATGGCCGCTACGTTGGGCAGGTTATGATACCCTGGCGGCTTGTCGTTCGCGTCGAGTCCCATGCCGAAGGGGATGGTCCCAGGAGTAGTGGCTACTTTGACAGTGATGAAGACAGCATGTATGCGTGAAAGGTAGGTTGTGACGTATGCGTATGTGTATGCGGCGACGTTAACTACTTTGGCACTGCAACAGGGCTTTTGAACGCAGCCACTGAACATTTGCTTTACGCCGGTATATTGTCTCTGCATGACGTACGATTCAGATCGCCAAGGACTTACTCTCATTTCAAAGCCTAGGGCGGCATGGATGCAGACCTGTGGTGCTCATGGGGTAAGCCGGGGTGTTGCACCTGCTGCCACGATTCCCGAGTTTCACCCCTCGAACGAGACGACAAGTCTTGACTATCACAACTCGGTCATTTCCACAGTTCAATCGTTCAGCCTGATGAGGAGGAGTGTTGCAACGGGTGCACGCCGAGATGATGTTATGTTTGGGATCTAGGTTTCCGAGCGACATCGGAGTAGCCACTCAGATATAGTGCCTCGATTTCAATCGTTGAGCATGCTGCCACGTTCATCAACGATTTCCATACTCCGACTCGGATGCACGGCGTGATTCACGGTCGATGGCCCTGGCAGGCTTTAGCGTCCTCGGTAGGTTTTCCCACTCTAGTCTGGGACTTCACCGGCAGGGACAAATTTGTAGAGGACCAACAACTGACACGTTGGCATCGTTGGAAGCATCGTACTATCGCCTCCAGCGGGCGGGAATGAGCGGAAGGTCAGAGCCCGCTGCAAGAGTCTTGTGCGCATACCATGGAACCCCAGTTCTAATCACGCGCGACTCGGGCAGGGCGAAGGGGGATAGCATTGGGCCGCGCTAGGAGCTGCGCGGACGGCGCCAACCCACTCGCGTCGCTACCGCTCTCTCGCGCGACCCGGGAGGGGCCGAGCTCAAGCCGGCGGAGGCGAATACATGCGTAGGTGTTGTAGCGATAGAAGAAGGGCCAGAAGTGTTCAGGACTGAGTATGTAGTTTTTTATGTAATGAGAGGAATCGAGAATGGAATGAGTTTATTCTAATTAGTGGGATCGCGGAAGGGTGGGTGAGAAAATGAGAAGTTACTCGAAGTCCGGGGACTATCGAGCACGCGGGTGAGGAAGGAGATGGGGAACGGAAGGAGCAATGAGTCGTACCTATCGAGCACGCGGGTGAGGGAGGAGATGGGAAGAGAAGGAAGCGCAGAAGGAGCGGTTTAAAACTAGAAATTCGGACAAAGGAGGCTTGTACCAGGGGGTCAGACACGAGGTATACGGAAGGGTACCAAGAGGATGCGCGTCGCGCCTTTGTGCGCGTTGTGCATGCGTCGCGCGCCGCTGCACGTGTACCGCGCACGCGTCGCGCGTGGCTGTTCGAGTCGCGCTGCTTAGACCCCGGATAATATCCATTATCCGAAACACGTATGATGGCCCTGGATTATCCGTTCAACAGAGGAGTCGTCCTGGAGGTATCTTCGCGAATCACCTCCACTTTTGTCAGGTATTGCCTTACAGGTTCACGCTGGAGTCATGACCGCTCGCTTGGACTGCCTTCGGAGTTGGAGTGCACAGTCTAGAAGACCCATCGGAACATAAGGCATCCCGTGTCTTGTCCAGAAGCTAGGATCACATGGGAAAGGGCCTACACCTCGCTACTCAGATAACAAGGGCGGCGCTGGGCGGCAGGGGTCGATATGAACGTCCGCAGTCGGACGGAGGCCGCCCACACGAACAAACAACCACATACTGACGTCTCCAAGATCGATTGGGGCTCAAAATGACGCTCGTTTGCGGTGGAGCTGTACCTGCGAGCAGCTAGCCTTTACCCGCTGGAAAATTCCTAACCTTCGTTTCAGGGAAATATAAGTAGCCCGAGCTCACTGTATTGAAGCAGGTCAACCTGTTTTTCTCCTTGGATACAGGTCGCCGACCCTGTCGGCGGCGAAAGACTCATGAGTTGATGGATGGACAATAGACGGGGTGCCACCCGCAGCGACATCCCACGAGATGCACGCCGTTGATTATCGTACCGTCGATCGAGGAAGGAGGCTGGTTTCGAGAGGCTTCGAGGTTTGCAATTCCATGAGCTGGGATTGAATTGCTGACCATTCTGGATGGACGCAGGTCCCTCGAGTCAGTTCCGCCTCGGCTCGGCCGCGAGAGCAAGGTGAAGAGACGAATCCGGACGCGAACAGCCATGGCGAGCCTCGAGGCTGGCACAAAGCAGACATCGGACAGCGCCCGCCACAAAGCGCCCTTCACAGTATAAAGTCAGGGCCCCCCGGCGTACTCTTTCTTTCCCCACAACCACCACCATCACCAAGGTCTCCTAAGCTCCTAAGCTTCAACCCCCAACAACCACCATGTGTTCATGACTATGACCGTGCCAACCCAGCCCACCTCTCACTCGGAGGCCTGGATCCTCGGGCCTCCTGGTCGCACCCCCTGCGGGTGCGACCAACCGACCTCGGTACGCTTCGCCTTCGCGTTCGACACTCTCCCTTCCTGACCGCCGTGCAGCGTCGGACACTGGTGCGCTCGATCCACACGGTGAGTACCTCGTCTCCCATCCCTGCTCGCTCGCCACATGCTGACCACGCCACTGGTCAAGGTCGAGGCGTCGCCATCCCGGGCAACGACGGTCAATAGCCCGTTCGCCCTGGCGGCTGCACTCGAAACGTAGGGTGCGGCTGCCTGCACGGGCTGGAGCGGGCGAAGGGCCTAGGCGTCGGTGCTCCGCTGCAG